>CM032641.1:4717566-4999638 GCA_019097785.1 Fraxinus excelsior
CCGTTTTCTATTTTTAGTTGTATTTTTTTTTCATTTTGAAAAATGCATTTTCGAAAATAAAATAGAGAAATCGTTTTCGCTGTTTTGAAAAATTTAAAACAGAAAACGGCTTGAAAACGACAAAGAAAACATGACCTTATAATCTTTTCCAAAAACACAATAAAATCTAAGGATTTTCGTTTAAGACATTTTATTACGGGTGATCCAACCAACTAAAGTCTGCCAATAGTTGTCATCACTAAAACCCTCTTTACAAAAAGTATAGAGGAGATTACAGCCTGACCTGGTTTTAAAGCTCCATTTTCATAAATTAAGAATCAAGTTTCGTTATACAGAAATCATGTTTTAAATAATAATGAATATGTTTTAAATAAATGTTTGTTTATCATAACCATTACCACCTTTTACATGAAAACTGGGGGGAGGAAGGGAGAGAGAGAGAGAGAGTTTTTAAATAAGTAAACTTTAGTAACCGCTAAATCTTCAAACCCTCCATCTCCCATTAAAAAAAATGCTATGTCTTCAAACCCTCAATTTCTCAATCAAAAAAACCTAAATTGATTTTTACCCAAATCCCACATATATCTATTCATTTATTTCAATCAATATTCAAACTCATTCATTAAATGCATGGTACATTTTTTATTGAAGAAGAGCGAAAGGGGTGCAAAGGCTTGTAATTGTGAATTTTGAGAAATGGCGTTAACAAAAAGTTGTGACCGAAAAGCACAATCCAAATCCGAAGATGAATCTGGAACTGTATAAGGAAAAAGAAGAAGACCAAATGTGTCAAATGGAGTTCGTAAAGGAATCTCCAAAACTCTAGTTAAATTGTGACAAATGGTTAAAAAGGGAGTTCGTGAAGAAATCCCCAGAACTCTGGTTTACTCATGTAAATCAAAATCGAAAAATGTAAGTTCCATTATGGCACTTTGAGATAATGAGTAATTCATTTTTCAGATTTGTTGCGTGAGTTTGAATAAATTAGTATTTTTCAGTTAACTTATATTTCTTCATTTGTGACCTAAAGTTTCTATTTTTGAAATGCTATACATATCTATTACCGTTCAGTCATGTATAATGTTGTGTGTCGTAATCATCTGTGACCATTATTATGATCAGTTTGACAAATATTTTGAATTATAATTTGGGGTTTTCATTTCTAGGTATTCTGTTTAGAGATTGTGACTAATATGTATTGAATAGAATGTGTGAGTCGTGGATTCTTACCAATATTCGGAATTTCGTTGAGATTGTGAAATGTCTTTGTAATGGTTCATAGAGATTATTATGTGTTACTTGTTTGATGATTTTATGAACAACATATTTGACACATGTTCATAATTTCTTTAATGTGATATAGGAATGGAAGTACATTACCCCGAAGAGCTATGGTTTTCGGGAAAATTACTACCAAAGCTATTAAGACCGTTTTGACAAATTTCACATCGAAATTCAATGAAGAACAAAGGGCTATCCTGGAGAAAACTTGTTTCTTGTACTTTATAGAATGCTATGAAATTGTTTTGCAGCCACAACTTATACATTACTTTTTGATGAGGGAAGTGAAGCAACCGAATCCCAATGAGATGTGGTTTAAGGTTGCAAATAGATATATGCGATTTTCATTGTGTGAGTTCTGTTTAGTGATAGGTCTTAGATACAATGGTGATGATTTTAGGAAAAGGATTGACATTGTTCCATCTAGGATTAAGGAAACAATTTTTGGGGATTTGAAGTTGGTTACAAACGAAGATATTAGAGATGTATTTCTGAATGTGTCAAACATAGATTTTATATTTGATTACTTCATACATGTTTTCCACGTCATACAAGAATGTGGTTGAAAACTATTTGTTTACTTTAGTAAAATAATTTGATTTAATGGAGATGTTTCCTTGTGGTAAATATTTATTTGAAATGCCTATAAAATCTTTGAAAGAAAGTTTAGGTCATAGGAATCTCCACTATAGACTGAAGGGGTTTTTGGTTGCATTTCAAGTCTGGATTTATGAGTCCATTCCCATTTCCCAGTCTCAATGGACTTATGACCAATAAAATGGGGAACAAGTGTCCCCGCACCATCTGTAGCCAAATTGGATCAAGATATATTCTCCTATTCTGATGTAAGTGTTTAAATACGTTTTGTAGACACAAGCACAATGTCACATATTTGTGGGCATAGGTTACAAATCACATACATGCATTCACAGATCACACATATTGTCCCATTACAATAATGTCTATGAATCAACTCAGGTCATAATCAATGATACTCCATGTATGATTACATGACTAATAAGTTTCTCATTTGTATTATTATCTTAGTTTGAAACATATGACATCGTTCAATCTGACTTGGAGATGGAAGCTCCTATATAAGTGGTGTTCCATACACCAAACCAATGCAACTACATATACCAGGAGACAGACATTCCAAAGTTGCAGGCCACACAGGCACAAGTACAGGCACAGGTAGAACTCTCCAATTAGATAAAATCGAAACACAGTTGCTAGCAAATTGAAGTTACGGAGCCCACGACAAATTAGAACAACCCAAGAAAGCCAAGAATCAACATTTGAAAAAATTGACCCAATAAATTATTGAATCAAGAACCAAGACAATCGCGAATAATATCTTGACTTATGATCATAAAACTTATGAACCTTACTTTGAATTTGTAGAATGCCACAGGAATTTAATTCTTGATAAGTTCAAAATCAAAACAATGAAGATCGAGAAGAAAGCAATTTAGCCCCGTGATAATAATCTCAATAATTGTGTTCACAATGAATATAATGAGTCCTATAAATAGGGAACCCATAAAACCTAGTTAAAAATGGAATTTAAGTCTCCAAGATACTAAAACCACTCCATAATTTTTTTTTAAACTTAAATAGAAGATTACGCAAAAATTGAATAAAAACTCATCCAAAATGAACTATGTGGCCGCATAGTATAATTGTATGTGGTCACATAGAACAAGTGAAAAGCCCATCCTTTGGTTTCGTATAGAAGCATGTGACCGCATAGCTTTTCGACAATACTTCTTCGTCCGCTGCTTGAACTAAGTTGATCTATTTGGTTTCTTTTCCCGAACCCAACACGAAACTTGTTCATTTGCTTGTCGTGATCGATGTTTCATCCACCATAGCTTGAGCAAGCTATCTCACCGCTTCATTGACTCGCTTCACTCGCGACCTAGTCATCAAACCTCCCTCAACGATCAATTGATCCTTGCCCAGACTTGCTCTCGTATCATGGATCACATCATCATATACTTGTATGCCAGATCACAAGTGACATGATATGACACTTCAAATGTCACATATTTGTGTGCACAAGTCACAAGTCACTTATACGTGGACAAGTCACAGGTCACAGATTTGTATGCATAGGTAACAAATTTATATGCACAAATCACATTTATGTGCACAAGTCACAGATCATAGATTTAAATGCATAGGTGTCACGCATTTTCTATAACGTGTGTACGGTGTCAAGTTTTGTAATATAATGAAATGTTGAACCTATAGGGATTGATATTTAGAGCCCGTTTGAGCCACATTTTTTCTTCATTATAACGAAAAATATGACCGTTATCAATCACATCAACATTAAAATTTAAACTTTCTATCTCTTGTGTGGGGCACATAACGGCTATATTTTTTATTCTTATTCTCATTATAATGTCGCTCAAACGGGCTCTTAGATTCTACCAAGTATTATAATTGTTTAATCTCCACTTTATTCAGATGTTCAAACTGGATCAATATTGTGATTAATCTAGTATAGATAGACTAAATTGGCAAGTCAACAAAAGCAAATCCTAGAGAAGTTATCAAATTATGGAAGCCTAGGGAATGATTTCATCAAACTATCAACAATGCTTTTCATCCAAGATAATTCTAAGTCATTTATATTTTTCTTAATTTATAGGCAAGAATCTCAATATAATTCTATTCCCTCTCTCGAGAGCCGACTAAAATTTATCTCTATAATTTAATTCCAATATCTCTATTTCGAATTAAATGTATAGAAATTTTAATGTACATGGTTCTTAATTCAAATGAGCCTTAAAGATTCGTATTCTCTCTCAAAATCTACGAAACTTAGGTTATGTTGTTCCTTGATCACGCCTAAATTTCTCTCTCTCGAGTGCCGAAATTCATGCAACAACTCATTTAGCTAGTGGCCAATTAATTGAATGCATTAAACACAAACAACATAAATAAATTAACAGAAAAATCCAAAAGTGTTAAATTATATAGAAATCAAGCATGTCTCAAGTTGATTACATCAAACCCTAGATCTAGAAGTTTAGTTCATAATGAAGAAAATTGATATAATTGAATTAAATATGAATAACAATGACAAGAAGAAAGGGTTTAGGAAAACTATTTGATGCAGCTTGATTTTTTCTTCCAATGGTGTCAATCTTCCCTTCTTTTCTTTGATTTCTTCACCGGCTGTGTCTTCAATCTTCTTACCTTCCTCTAACCATCAACAACCCTCTTTAGGTCTTCAAAAATGTATATTTATCTTTCCCCAAGGTTACAAGACGAATTGAATATGGTCTGGGCTGAAAATCTCTAAAAAAAATTGTATATTTTCTTTAACCCGGGAAGCGGTGCCTTGGCACTGCGACTCTCTCTTCTGCTGGCGCTTTGACACCAACTATTCTACTGACTTTTTACTAGCTGGCGCCCATTCTGAAAATTTATGCTTTCTTTATATTTTGGGCGCCTTGGTGCCCAACATTCTGCCTCAATTGCGTTGTTTTTCTTTTCCACTTCTCTTTTGGTCTTCTCTCAATTTCATTCTTCTCTTCTTCATCTCAGTGTCATATCTCATTCCATGATTATCATTATAGCTCCAATTCAAGCTCAACACCACTCCTTTTTGCATCCAATTTATCAAACTATAAAACAATCACGAACACGCACATCAAAACATTCAAAAGTGCTCAAGATCAAACCAAAAACTACGATTTAAATGAGCTTGTTTAATGAGTTAATTGCACTCATCAATAGGTCACATGTTACAGATTTAGGTTCACATATCACATATTCATGTGCTCATGTCACAGATTCGTGTGTACATATCACAAGGTCACAACTCATTCTATGTTGGTCGATTATCAATGCTAATGTACTTTCTTTATTATTTGGCAGCACATGGACGTATGTTTCTATTATCTATGACAATTTGCAACAAAAAGTCAGTGTGCTAAATTGAGTGCTACCACGACTGACTTCTTGTTTCAGATGAAAATAAAAAAGATATTTCCCCAATTTATGAAAGATCCGAATGTGATAATAACAAATTCATATATTGTTGAAGTTGCCACAAGTGGTCACTTAGAATTTAATCGTCCACGGGCAGAAGTTGAATACGTGATGTTGCCAATTCTGCCCACGAATTGTGCCCATTGGATGCTTGGTTGTCTGGACATAAGAGAGCATAAATTTTATGTAATCCATTCCAGCTTAAAGACGTATCGGGATAAAATGGTTCATGGTGGGATGAAACCCTTTCCAAGAACTAGTAGTAAGCATGTGCGTTGTATATCTTATGTATTCGACGAATGATATTTGTAATATTTTTGAAAATAGTTGAGATAATTGATATTGTTAAAGGAAAAATTAAAATTGTTAAAAAGAATTAAGAATATATATTGTACACTGTATTTTTTGTCAACATCATATGATAAGGGCATTTTTTATACGTTTATTTTGGTTTACAAACATGAATAATTGTTGATAAACATTCGGAATAGAGCTTAATTTGTGTGAATTGTGTTTTTAGGGCAACAATGAAAATTAGATGAAAAGTAGAGAAAATGGGCCAAAACAAAGGAAAACAAAAGTTCAGGGACCAAAATGCAAATAATCAAAAGATGACCTGAGGCCAACTCAAGAGTAGACATGAGCTTAATCATACATTGAGGAATGCATGGGATGATTGGAGGAAAAGAATGAACAAAAGAGATCAAAACGAGAAGAATGAAGTTGGAGGACCAAAATGAAGATATGCTATAGTTGTTTATACCTTACGGCCGCAAGGTATAATCTTCAATGTGGCCGCAAGCAAGGATACAGGGAAAGATTTTGAAAAAAAAGTTGCTCCTTGCGGGTGCAAGGAATTTGTCCTTGCGACCGCAAGGAAGAAAATCGGTGCGAATTTTCTGGTTTCCTTATCCGACTCCAACTTGTATGGTAATGATTCTAGGGCAACAATAAAAGCTAAAATACATCTAGAAACTAGGGTTATGCCTTCTTAGAGATAAAAACAACCTTTTTAGAGCGAGAACAAAGGCAATGACGAAGAATTTCACTCCAAAATCCAAGATTTCAAGCTTTACATTCAAGAATTGGGTGATGTCTTCTCCTAAATATTTTCTTTGTTATTTTAATTTATCCATGCTAGGCTAGGTTTTTAATTGTACTAGGTGAATAATGAACCTTGTAATTTGAACTTTTAATTATTTGTTTTGCAATTTGATTTCAAACACGAATGTTGGATGTTGAATGATTTATATTCATTTTATTGTCTCCATAATTATATGCGCAATTGTTATGTGAGTTTGGGTGGTCTATTTCATGCATTCGAAAGAAGGGAAATAGATTCTACAACGTATAAATCATCATAAGGTTCGATAGGGGATAGAAATATATCGCTATACTTTACGTGAGTCATTAAGTGTTCTTAAAACGTTATGCATTCTTGTATATTGGCATTTGTCATAGAAATATAGTCAAATGGTATGCGAGAATAGGTTTAACTCTATTCGAGAGAGATTGTTGAATATTTTAGGAACATTGACTCTTCAACCGATTCATCGTGCTATCAAATTGTGAAATAAAGGTTAAAAGTGAACTTACTCGACGATTCGGGATCCTAGTACGCTTGTCATTCATAGATTTCTTCAAATATTTACATTCACATCGTAATTTGCATTTAGTTATTTATTTTCATTTAAACTTGCATTCGTAGTCTAATTTAGATAATTCCATAGTTTAATCATTTCATTGAATTTCCTTAGTTTCGGTTAAGGTCAAGATATGTGAAACTCAAACTAACTCAATCTATGTGGGAATGATACTTGGACTTAAAACCCCATTTTATTACTTGAACGAACCGTACACTTGCGGTAATCAAAGTCGAATACATTTTCGACGTGTCAAGTTTTTGGCACCATTGCTGGGGACTAAGATTTAGTTTACTATTAGTTATCTTGACACTAATTCAACATTTTTTGTTATTTTGTTCACTTTTATTTTCATAGTTATTTATTCCATTTAGTAACCGAGTGTTATTATTTTTCGGGTCTCATGATCGTAAGCTAAGATCGTTTGGAGATGAGTTGATTCCAGCTGATCCTGAAATTGAACGCACTCTCCACCGATTACAAAGGGAGACTCGAGAAGCACAACAACACCAAATGGCTAACGAACAGGAAAACCCGATCGTTCCAGCCATTGAAGATGAAGTTGTGGACGAAGGAAACATGCTTGTGGGGGATTTCATGATTCCTCAAATCATTCAATGTCAGTCCAACATCGTCTATCCACCAGTTGGGCAGCCGAACTTTCAATTAAAAACTAACGTAATACATCTGTTTCAAAATGGGCATCAATTCTATGGGAGAGTTGAAGAAAATCAGCACACGCACATTTTTCAATTCTTGGAGATTTGCCAACACTTCAAATATCAGGGTATTTCAGATGATGCTATCCAGTTGAGACTATTTCCACATACTTTGAGAGACAAGGCAATTGAGTGGCTGGACTCTCAACTTATTGCTAGCATCATGACATGGAATGACTTAGCACAAAAATTCTGTACCAAGTTCTTTCCACCAGCCAAGATTGCGAAGCTGAAACATGACATCTCTATTTTTCGTCAAGGCAACTCTGAGTAATTTGATGAAGCTTGGGGAAGATTCAAGAACATGCTTCGGAAGTGCCCACATCACGGGATTAGCAAAGGACTCCAGGTCTAATACTTTTACACTGGGCTACTTCCATATTTCAAAAGCATGATCGGCTCTTCATCTAGCGGTTCCGTGTATACAAAGTTAGTTGATGATGCATTAAAGTTGTTTGAGACAGTTGCCAACACTTCAGCAATGTGGTCATCAGAACGGGAAGTTTAGAAGAAGGCACCGGGGGTCCATGAAGTGGATGTTATTTCCGCCTTGTCTGTAAAAATTGATTCATTGTTTCACAAGGTAGAAAATAAGTCACAAACCGCCAATGTAGCACAAACTAGAAGATTGAGTTGTGAAGAGTGTGGGGCTGATCATACAACAGCAGATTGTCCAATCCCAGCACAAAAAGTGGAGCATGCTAATTTTGCACAGTGGGGGCAATGCCAACAAGACAATCAGTTTGGAGACACTTATAAACCGAGTTGGAAGAAGCACCCGAATTTTTCATGGAGCAATCAAAATCAACAGAGGCCACAGGGCCAATTTCAGCCTCAAAAGAAAAAGATTCAACTGGAAGAGATGTTTGTAAAATACATGGATGCTAACAACCATTTCATGAAGAAAATAGAAGCAACATTTCAGGATCAGAATGCGGCTATAAAGAATTTGGAAGCTCAAATGGGGCAAATAGCCATTGCGTTAACCAGCAGATCACCAGGTAAGCTACCCAGCAACACTGAAATCAACCCAAAGGAACACGACAAGGCCATCACAACTCGTAGTGGGGTACAACTACCAGAAATACATGTCAAGAGGCCAGGTACGGTTCAAGAGACAACAACACTTTTGGTAGAAGAAGAATCTGTGGAAAAGGATGAGCAAACACCGAAAATTACACCAAAGGAAAATTCAGAGACATCAGTTGGTAAAGCAACAAATGTGGTAAATCCTTATGAGCCACCAATTTCGTTCCCTTAAAGGCTGAAAAAACATAAAATGGAGCAGCAATACAAAAACTTCCTTGAAATCTTCAAGAAGCTTCACATAAATATCCCATTTGTTGATGCACTATTTCAGATGCCGAGCTATGCCAAATTTCTGAAAGATATCCTATCCAACAAATGCAAGCTGGAAGAACATGAGACAGTAATGCTAACTGAAGAAGTCAGCGCCAGAATCCAGAAAAAGCTTCCACCGAAGCTTAAGGATCCAGGGAGTTTTACTGTCCCTTGTGCAATTGGTGATATTTATTTTGACGAAGCTTTATGTGATCTAGGTGCCAGCATTAACTTAATGCCATTGTCTATTTTCAGGAAGCTTGGGTTGGGGGACGCTAAAGCAACTATAGTGACACTATAGTTCGCTGACCGATCTCTTACACATCCACGAAGAATAATTGAAGATGTGCTTATCAAGGTGGAGAAGTTTATATTCCCTGTCGATTTTCTCATTCTGGATATTAAAGAGGACAAAGATATTTATCTAATTCTAGGTAGACCATTCCTAGCTACCGGGAGGGCTTTGATCGATGTTTAGAGAGGGTAATTAATTCTAAGATTGGGTGAAGAACAGATTTCATTCAATGTGTTCAAGGCTATGCAATTCCCTTCTGCAGCAGACAGTTCTTTCAAGATTGATGTGATTAACCAGGTAGTAAGGGATATATTTTTACTTCACCACCCATCGGATGCTTATGAGGCATGTATTGTGCATTCTCACTCAACACAGTTTGAAGCAAGTGAGATTGAGACTTGCGCTAGATTCTTGGAAACAAATCGACCTTATGCACACAACAGAGCCTTTGAAGAACTTAGAACCGGTTCAGCAAAACCTTTACCATCTGTACAGTAGCCGCCTAAATTGGAACTTAAGCAACTTCCACCACATCTTCGATATGCTTACTTGGGTGAGTCATGTACACTTCCAGTTATCATCTCAAGTACAATAAGTGATATGGAGGAGAAAAAACTATTACGGGTACTCAGAGAGCATAAAACAGTGATAGGTTGGACCATTGCAGACATTAAAGGGATCAACCCTTCACTATGCATGCATAAGATTCTCATGGAGGAGGATTTTCAGCCTAGTGTAGAAAGCCAACGGAGATTAAATCCTAATATGAAGGAAGTGGTTCGGGTAGAGGTATTGAAACTCTTGGATGTAGGTATTATTTATCCTATCTTAGATAGTGCATGGATTAGCCCTGTTCAGGTTGTGCCAAAGAAAGGGGAAATAACAGTCGTACCAAATGAAAAGAATGAGCTCATTCCTACTAGAACAGTTATCGGATAGAGGGTTTGCATTGACTACCGCAAACTCAACACAGCCACAAGGAAGGACTATTTTCCTTTCCCATTCATTGATCAAATGCTGGAGAGGTTGTCAGGTCATACGCATTACTATTTCTTGGATGGTTATTTGGGATACAATCAGATACTCGTAGCACTGGATGATCAGAAGAAAACCACTTTCACATGTCACTACGGCACTTTTGCCTACCATAGGATGCCTTTTGGCATGTGCAATGCACCTGCCACATTTTAGCGGTGTATGATGGCAATCTTCTCTGATATGGTTGAAAAATTCATTGAAGTATTTATGGATGATTTTTTGATTTTCGGTTCCTCATTTGATGAATGCTTAGAACACTTGAGTTTGGTACTACAGAGGTGCAAGGAGACAAATCTGGTTCTGAACTGGGAAAAATGTCATTTTATGGTACAGGAGGGCATTATACTAGGACACCGGATTTCAACTAAGGGAATTGAAGTGGATCGGGCAAAAATCCAAGTCATTGAGAAATTACCACCACCTACTTCTGTAAAGGGTGTTCGTAGTTTCTTGGGTCATGTCGGGTTTTACAGACGGTTCAAACAGGACTTCTTGAAGATCACTAAGCCATTATGCAATCTATTGATGAAGGATACGTCATTTGACTACACTGCAGAGTGTTTGGGGGCTTTTCAAACACTAAAGGAGAAACTTATTTCAGCACCTATGGTTGTCGCACTGGATTGGGAACTTTCGTTTGAGTTGATGTGTGATGCCGTGATTACTCTGTGGTAGTTGTCTTAGGGCAGTGGAGGAACAAGGTCTTTCACGTGATATACTACGCCAACAAAACTCTAAACGATGCACAACTTAACTATGCTACCACAAAGAACGAGTTGTTAGCTGTAATGTATGCATTTGATTAGTTTTGCTCTTATCTTTTGGGCCAAGAGTCATTGTCTACACAGATCATATAGCATTGAAATATCTGATGACAAAGAAAGATGCCAAGCCAAGGCTGATTCGTTGGGTTTTACTGTTACAAGAGTTTGATATTGAAATCAGAGATAAAAAGGGCAGCGAGAATGTGGTAGTAGACCATTTATCCAGGTTGGAGCTTGGGCAGCCAGACAGGTCGGTAGATATCAATGAGATTTTTCCTGATGAATAACTGTTCAGTGTGGAGACTGCACCTTGGTATGCGAATATTGTAAACTACTTGGTCAAGTCCATTCTACAACATGACTATTCGGCTTATCAGCGAAAGAAATTTTTAGCAGACTTGAAATATTATTTTTGGGAAGACCCAGTTCTCTATAGGCGCGGGGCAGATCAGATTATCCGACGATGCGTGCCTGAAGAAGAAGTGCCTCAAATTCTGGAGCATTGTCATTCATCTACATACGCAGGACACTTCGGGACTTCCAAGACAGCAGCAAAAATCCTACAATAGAGGTTTTATTGGCCCATTTTATTTCGAGACACTTTTGAGTTCGTGAAAAGGTGTAATCGGTGTCAATGCACGTGGAATATATCCAGAAATAATGAAATGCCGCTGAAAAGCATTCTGGAGGTGGAGTTGTTTGATGTTTGGGGGATTGACTTCATGGGACCATTCCCATCTTCATTCTCCAACCAGTACATTCTCATTGCGGTGGACTATGTCTCGAAATGGGTGGAGGTAGTAGCTTTGCCTACTAATGATGCAAAAGTGGTGATTGGATTCCTCAAGAAGCACATTTTCACTCGTTATGGCACACCCCGAACTATTATCAGTGACGGGGGCAAACATTTCTGTAATCGCCAATTTGAACAGCTGTTGAGTAAGTATGGGGTCAAACACCACATTGCTACTCCATATCATCCTCAAACCAGGGGGCAAGTGGAATTTTCTAATAGGGAGTTAAAGAGAATACTGGAGGTTATGGTGAATTCTTCACGGAAGGACTGGTCCAAGAAGTTGGATGACGCTCTGTGAGCTTACAGAACGACATTCAAGATACCTATCGGGATGTCACCATACCACCTAGTGTTTGGAAAAGCATGCCACTTGCTAGTGGAGTTGGAGCATCGGGCCTATTGGGCACTTCGCCGTTGAATCTGGATTTGCAGCAGCGAAAGAGCAGCTATTACTTTAGTTGAATGAAATGGAAGAGTTTCGTCAAGAAGCTTATAAGAATGCAAAAATCTACAAGGAGCGAACCAAGAAGTTTCATGACATGCATGTTCAGAGATGAGAGTTTCTTATGGAGCAGCAAGTGCTGCTGTTCAATTCTCGCTTAAAGATTTTTCCAGGAAAACTAAGATCAAGGTGGTCTGGTCCATACACTATCACACAAGTATTTCCACACGAAGCTGTAGAAATCACCCATGAGAGCAAAGGGACTTTCAAAGTCAATGGACAACGCTTAAAACATTATTGGAGCGGGGATTTCTTGAAAGACAAATCCACCGTTCATTTTAGGCCACCAGAGTGATCTCCATATGGTATAGTTGAGCTATTGACTATAAACTAGCGCTGCATGAGAGGCAACCCATCATTCTACCCTTTTACTTATTCCGTTTTATTTATTCTAATTTATATACTTTCAGTTTTATGCAATTTTTGGTAGTTTTAGGTCATAGTACTCCTATTTTGTTCACCACATGTCCATGCATAATTCATATTAGTGTTGCATACATTATATCTGTCACTCATTGTCAATAAAATGGAGGTTTTCGATGGCATTGTGCGTTATTGAGCTTTCACTCTGTTTTTCAAACCTACCTCTTGCATCCATACATGGTTCCTTGTAGTCTATCTTATATTGAGAATCCATGTGGGGGTGTTTACATGATCCTTTATCAATTTTGTGCACAATTCACGTGTTTTGGGGGCAAGAGAAGCAAATCTTGTGTTTTCGGGGTTCCACCTGTGCTTCCCAGATTCTAAAATTGCTTTTGGAGTGAGATTCATGGCTCCCATGCACACACAATGGTTTGAAATGCATGTTGTCATGTAGTAAAAGCATCACAACATCGAGTGGCGTTGGGGGTTCCAATTTCGAGTTTTTAGTGCAAACCAACCTACATTGAGCTTTTCTGGGGTTGGCATGTGTTTTCCACTCTACTTAGGGTTGCATTGTACTAGTTTATTCCTGTGATAATAATTTAAAAATACAAAAAAAAAAATGAAAATTTTCGTGCTGGTAGTCCATGCGGCCGCATCCGCACCACTTTACACCTTGCGGCCGCATGGAGTCCCCAATCCTTCACACACGGACACACACCACACTCTCCACTAGACACCCGCACGAGACATGCCCCCCTCCCCTTGTACTCGACCTCACACGGACACACACCACACTTCCAACCGAACCCAATCACACACCCACACTACCATCATCAAGTTCTTCACTCCCATTCATCCAATTCAACTTGTGATCCTCATCTCAAGTTTTCAAGGTACATCCCATTCTCTTCTCTCCACTTCATTTTAAGTTGTTTTTGGTTCTTTGTTTGAGGAGTTGGAGCTTAGGTCTTCAATGGTGGTTTGCTTGTGGTTGAATGTTCTTGAGAAAATTTTAGGCTTGACCAATGCCAAAGAGTGCTACACCTTGTTAAATTACAGCTATGCTTGCAAGGTGTTGATGAAATTCCTATAGGACCCCAGTTTGCACAATTGTTTTATCTTTGCCCATAACCTTGTTGCTATGCTTTTTAGGATGTTTGTGTGTGTGATGGATATTTGCACTTGTTGTTGACATCACAAAATCCAACATGGCCATCCATAACCACAACATTGTTAGGCACAAGTCATTTAACGGCATCACTTTCGGCCCCTAATTTTCTCACTCATTTGCTACCTGTTTTCTCTGCATTTTTGGTATGCGTTAGATTACTATACATACTAGCCCATTCCCTGAGGTTGCCTGGGAAAATTTCACTTTTTCTCGATGGTGTCGCCCTCCGAAGTTGCTAGGTTGACTCACGAATCAACTGTCGAATTTTTCAAGTTCATTCCCCTCTTCTTGCTTCTTTGCACCTATTTTACCATGTTTTGGTTATTCTCCACATTCATGCTCTATTTTGTAACATGACATCTTTTAATTGGGTTTCTTGCTTCGCATGAGCTTACATTTTTTTTTGATGTTGCAGGATACCTCCTAAATGTACTTCCAGGGGCAAGGAAAATGTTGGATCTACTTCGAGTACAACCCGTACACAGGCGCTAGGAGGTGGTATACGACGATTTTTGGAAAATGGAGCTCGTGTCAAATATGCGGAGAGTGTCTCATTGGGCCTTCAACCTCGAGCGCCCGGTGAAGCTTGCCGACTTTCCCGGCTTTGAATTGCTGACCTTGGTGGAGAACTGTGGTTGGGAGAAAATAGTGGAGAAACCACACCCAGTGTATGAAAGTTTGGTCCGGGAATTTTATGCCAATTTTAATAGTGACATTGACACACCGAATTTTGAGCACCAATACCAAACATGGGGGCGGGACCGTTGGATTATGTTTACTCCGGAGGTCATCTATGATTTTTATAATCTCTCTTGGGACGATTTGGTCCCTATTCTCGGTGATTTCCATTGGCCTGAGGTTGCAGAGGTGTTGCTTGGGCGTGCGAATGCATAGCCCCTTCAAACGGCTGAATGACATCAAAACGAGCTTACCCCATCCATTGCTATTCTGTGGCTCTTCATATGTCACAACATTGAGCCGACCTCTCATCAGTCCACATTCACCAACCAAAAAGCCGATCTTCTCTATCACTTGGTTCGGGGGAACAAGATTGATTTGGCCACCTTCATCTATGATCAGATTTACGCAGCGGGGGTTTGGGACGACCGTCACAGTTCTATCATCTTTCCCAGCTTGATCAATGGTATTTGCAAGATTTCAGGCATCCCTATTCTACAAGGGAAAGTACCTGAAAAATCGAGTTCCTTCATTAAGCATAATACACTGGAAGCACAAGAAAGGGGTCGGATCAACCGCATGGACAGGTTGGCGTGGGAACAACGACAGTAGTAGGCTGTACACTGGGTAGTCGGTGCCAGTATTGGATTACCTCAGGATCAGCCACTACCACAGCTGAATGTGGATACACAGCTACTGCGACACCATAGAGTCAGACGTTCAAGAGCAGACCACAGCTATTAAGGGTATTCAATCAGCTATCTCCCACCAATTTGAATTGATTTTGGCTCGGCTACCTCTACCATCTGAGGACGGTACCAATGGTCCTGGCTTTCCACCACACTTTTTTTTATCAGGGCAGTACTACCCCCATCCTTTTGTTATTCATTGCTACTTGCTTTCTTTTATGCATGCTTCATACTTGTGTTCTCCTCACACATTGGGGACATGTGAAAGTCTAGTTTGTGGGAGGGTACATATGTCCGATCCAGCATAACTCCGACACTTTACTGCTTTAATTTACTGTTTTCGTATGTTTGAAAAAAATCCATTGTTTATCCATTCTGAGTTTTACTGTTGTTTTGTTAGTAGTAGTTTAAAATTCTGTGTGTGTACATAGGCTTAACAACTCTGCTGACTATGATGTTAGATATTAGACTATGTACGGGCTATAAATGATGAAAATCATGCATTATTAGTTTGATCGATACATGTTAATGTGAAACTTGATTTATTTTGCGCACGACACTCATGCTTGCATATTGGGCTACTGATTTGACTCATTGCTTAGAGATAGTTGAACATAGAAATTATACCAAAAAAACCTCTTTTATGCTAAATCATGACCAATCTTTAGAATAGTTTAGATGTGATTGAATTGTTGCAAGGGAACATTGAGATGAGTAGGGGTTTCGTGCATGATGTTATATGTGGATTGTTTTAAACCAATGAGATGAAAACGAAGTGAAAGTTTCAAGTTAGGTTGTAGTTTTTGAAATTAGGTGTCTAAAAAAAGAGTGTTGCATTAATCATTGAGTAAACAACGAAATTTGTTCGAGCCTATATAACTCAAGTGATTAAGCATGTAAGGGTTTAAAACCTGGTGCCCTATGGTCATCTGACTTGGGAGTCATCGGCCTAAAGCTCGTTACAGGGGTTATATAGAAAGCAAATGAAAGATGTTATATAAAAGAAAAGAGAAAAATGGTATCTATCTATTGATGAATTGTATACATACTATTGTGTATGAAATGCATCGATTAGCCCTAGACACTCGATTGACAAAACTATATCTCTAACGCGAGACAACTAACTTAGTTTAATCTAAAAGGTTGAAGAAATCAAAAAAATAGGAGAGCCCTTACTTATTGAAGTGTGAACTTGTAATGGTAAGATCTATCTAAGCTAAGAGAGGGGAAGGAATAGATGTGAACATTAGAACACACCTCGGGATAATTGAGTGAAAATAACAAGTTTGGGGGTGTGTGTATCTCTCGAGCGATGAGAAGAAATTTGTTTTGACTACATTGGGTCGGGTATGAGTCAAACATGATCCTAATACGTTGGTATGAATTTACACACACACATACTTCGAGTTTTGCATATAACATGCGGAAATTAATTTGATTATTCATGGCTGTAATTGTTCATGTGCTCTTACTAAGTTCCAATCCTGAGACACAACAAAGTTGTTGAACCATGTGCTACTTGGAAGTAAGTTATGAATTTGTTTGAGGACAAACAATGAAGCAAGTTTGGGGGAGTTGATAAAGACATTTTTTATTTATTTATTTTGGTTTTCAAACATGAATAATTGTTGATAAACATTCGGAATAGAGCTTAATTTGTGTGAATTGTGTTTGTAGGGCAACAATGAAGATTATGGTGGAAATTAGAGGAAAAGTAGAGAAAATGAGCCAAAACGAAGGAAAACAAAAGTTCAGGGACCAAAATGCAAATAATCAAAAGATGACCCGAGGCCAACTTAAGAGTGGACATGAGCTTAATAATACATTGAGGAATGCATGAGATGACTGGAGGAAAAGAATGAATAAAAAAGGTCAAGATAAGAGAAGAATGAAGTTGGAGGACCAAAATGAAGATATGTTATAGTTGTTTATACCTTGCGGATGCAAGGTATAATCTTCCATGCGGCCGCAAGCAAGGATGCAGAGAAAAATCTTGGAAAAAAATTTGCTCCTTGCGGGTGCAAGAAATTTGTCCTTGTGACTGCAAGGACAGCATAACTCCGACACTTTACTGCTTTAATTTACTGTTTTCGTATGTTTGAAAAAAATCCATTGTTTATCCATTCTGAGTTTTACTGTTGTTTTGTTAGTAGTAGTTTAAAATTCTGTGTGTGTACATAGGCTTAACAACTCTGCTGACTATGATGTTAGATATTAGACTATGTACGGGCTATAAATGATGAAAATCATGCATTATTAGTTTGATCGATACATGTTAATGTGAAACTTGATTTATTTTGCGCACGACACTCATGCTTGCATATTGGGCTACTGATTTGACTCATTGCTTAGAGATAGTTGAACATAGAAATTATACCAAAAAAACCTCTTTTATGCTAAATCATGACCAATCTTTAGAATAGTTTAGATGTGATTGAATTGTTGCAAGGGAACATTGAGATGAGTAGGGGTTTCGTGCATGATGTTATATGTGGATTGTTTTAAACCAATGAGATGAAAACGAAGTGAAAGTTTCAAGTTAGGTTGTAGTTTTTGAAATTAGGTGTCTAAAAAAAGAGTGTTGCATTAATCATTGAGTAAACAACGAAATTTGTTCGAGCCTATATAACTCAAGTGATTAAGCATGTAAGGGTTTAAAACCTGGTGCCCTATGGTCATCTGACTTGGGAGTCATCGGCCTAAAGCTCGTTACAGGGGTTATATAGAAAGCAAATGAAAGATGTTATATAAAAGAAAAGAGAAAAATGGTATCTATCTATTGATGAATTGTATACATACTATTGTGTATGAAATGCATCGATTAGCCCTAGACACTCGATTGACAAAACTATATCTCTAACGCGAGACAACTAACTTAGTTTAATCTAAAAGGTTGAAGAAATCAAAAAAATAGGAGAGCCCTTACTTATTGAAGTGTGAACTTGTAATGGTAAGATCTATCTAAGCTAAGAGAGGGGAAGGAATAGATGTGAACATTAGAACACACCTCGGGATAATTGAGTGAAAATAACAAGTTTGGGGGTGTGTGTATCTCTCGAGCGATGAGAAGAAATTTGTTTTGACTACATTGGGTCGGGTATGAGTCAAACATGATCCTAATACGTTGGTATGAATTTACACACACACATACTTCGAGTTTTGCATATAACATGCGGAAATTAATTTGATTATTCATGGCTGTAATTGTTCATGTGCTCTTACTAAGTTCCAATCCTGAGACACAACAAAGTTGTTGAACCATGTGCTACTTGGAAGTAAGTTATGAATTTGTTTGAGGACAAACAATGAAGCAAGTTTGGGGGAGTTGATAAAGACATTTTTTATTTATTTATTTTGGTTTTCAAACATGAATAATTGTTGATAAACATTCGGAATAGAGCTTAATTTGTGTGAATTGTGTTTGTAGGGCAACAATGAAGATTATGGTGGAAATTAGAGGAAAAGTAGAGAAAATGAGCCAAAACGAAGGAAAACAAAAGTTCAGGGACCAAAATGCAAATAATCAAAAGATGACCCGAGGCCAACTTAAGAGTGGACATGAGCTTAATAATACATTGAGGAATGCATGAGATGACTGGAGGAAAAGAATGAATAAAAAAGGTCAAGATAAGAGAAGAATGAAGTTGGAGGACCAAAATGAAGATATGCTATAGTTGTTTATACCTTGCGGATGCAAGGTATAATCTTCCATGCGGCCGCAAGGAAGGATGCAGAGAAAAATCTTGGAAAAAAATTTGCTCCTTGCGGGTGCAAGAAATTTGTCCTTGTGACTGCAAGGAAGAAAATCGGCGCGAATTTTCTGGTTTCCTTATCCGACTCCAACTTGAATGGTAATGATTCTAGGGCAACTATAAAGCTAAAATACGTCCAGAAACTAGGGTTATTCCTTCCTAGAGAGAAAAATAACCTTTTTGGAGCGAGAACAAAGGCAAGGACGAAGAATTTTACTCCAAAATCTAAAATTTCAAGCTTTACATTCAAGAATTGAGTGATGTCTTCTCCTAAATATTTTCTTTGTTATTTTAATTTATCCATGCTAAGCTAGGTTTTTAATTGTACTAGGTGAACGATGAACCTTGTAATGTGAACTTTTAGTTATTTGTTTTGCAATTTGATTTCAAACACGAATATTGGATGTTGATTGATTTATATTCATTTTATTGTCTCCATAATTATATGCGCAATTGTTATGTGAGTTTGGGTGGTCTATTTCATGCATTCGAAAGAAGGGAAATAGATTCTACAGCGTATAAATCATCATAAGGTTCGATAGGGGATAGAAATATACCGCTATACTTTACGTGAGTCTTTAAGTGTTCTTAAAACGTTATGCATTCTTGTATATTGGCATTTGTCATAGAAATATAGTCAAATGGTATGCGAGAATAGGTTTAACTCTACTCAAGAGAGATTGTTGAATATTTTAGGAACATCGACTCTTCAACCGATTCATCGTGCTATCAAATTGTGAAATAAAGGTTAAAAGTGAACTTACTCGGCGATTCGGGATCCTAGTACGCTTCTCATTTATAAATTTCTTCAAATATTTACATTCACATCGTAATTTGCATTTAGTTATTTATTTTCATTTAAACTTGCATTCGTAGTCTAATTTAGATAATTCCATAGTTTAATCATCTCATTGAATTTCCTTAGTTTCGGTTAAGGTCAAGATAGATGAAACTCAAACTAACTCAATCTCTGTGGGATCGATATTTGGATTTAAAAACCCATTTTATTACTTGAACGAACCGTACACTTGCGATAATCAAAGTCGAATACATTTTTGACGTGTCATCATACAACCTTTTTTTTTTTTTTTTTTAATTTTCTGGTGATCCTGTTGATTGTAACTCTAAACATACTATTTTTAAATTACTAATACCATTTTTTTTTTTAAATAATAGAGGTAATTGATATTGTTCAATTACAATAATATATTAGACATATATTTGCATAATTGCAGTAAATGTCCTTACGTTTTACTTGCCATCATATATAGATATGATTTCTAAACTTCCTCATTTAATTTTTAGTAAATTAGTTTTTTATATCCTCTTAAAAATTTGTTATGGAAATAATAATATAATTAAATATGTAAAGGTAAAAATAGGTATCCAAATTTCAATCCAATTCACTTTTATTTTTGGATAAACGAAAGATTTAGAGAAAATTAAGTACCTTTATTCATTCTTTACAATAACATTAAAGGATATATAATAGGAAAATAGATATGGATTAGCATTTACTTTTCCATAATAAACGGTAGATGAACTACTTTTCTAGCTTTATTTTTTTATCCAAGTGATGGATTTGGACTTCCTCTATTTTCTTTCCTCCATTGACGATTTTGTGTACTTCTTGCACCACAATTTGCTTCTGAGCCCTATCGCTTTGACCTTTCTTGTCCATCTTCACCAAAAACTTGTATTCTTTATCTTCAATTAGCTCCAAATTTTTGTACTGTCCACTTTTCTCTTTCTTCTGGCAAAAACATTATTATTAGAAGAGAAACATATATTGGAGGTTATATATTAATAGAAGTTGGAAAAATTAGTAAGGCTTGGTTAACTACTGTAAAAACTTCTTTTGCATATTCGACAACACTACAACCTACTAAGCTCTCTACAACATCAAATAAAGTGATTACGGCTTCAATGTAGTCATCAGAGACAATAAACTTTAAAAGGTATCTTCGTATGTATGACACGTCCTCGATGTTGCATTGACGACAGAAAGCAATAGATTTATCTCCAATTGGATAGACCCTTGCATTACAGGAATTACAATTCTCAAACCATGAGCTATTCTTGTTTTGCACTTTATTAATTTTTCCTATAAATGAGCAAAATGTCTCTTCAACATTTCCAACAACTATGTCGTTTAGTGATACTATTTGTGCTTCTTTCATTCGTCTAGATGGCAACAGAAGTGTTTCAATGGCATTTTCACTTGTTATACTTGAAATCCTATTCGTGAATAAATGCAAGTTATTACTATAATAACCATTTAAATAAAGATGTAAAGGTAAGAAAAAACATTTATATAAAGCTTAGTAATCCATACATTTCCCTTATTTTTTCGATTCATCCATATTCGGATTTGTCAATATGTAACTGATCTTTGTCGTGGACAAAGTGGCCTCATCTGCAGAAAAAGGTTTGGGTTATATTATTCCAATTAAATCCTAATTTCCATACAATTCAATTATTTTAAGGAGACCTTCATAGATGCTTGCTTTAACACCGAATGCATCAATTATTGTAATGCTTTTAATGTTGTCCTTCATTCCCAGCCAAGTAACCCCATAATGATAGTTTAATTGTTTCAAGGCCGCAAAATAAAAAATAGGCATATTTATTTATACTTCTAAAGTCAGCAAATATGCATTTAAATTTACCTATCGTTGATGAGTATAATTTCATATTTTTTAGCCACATAAAGTTCCTCATTTATGATAACAAATATGGGCTTCACACTAATTATCGCACCTACAATATCTGAGAAAAATGAATTAGTTAGTTTAATATTTAAATGTAGAATGCATAATCGTAAATAAGGATATGGTACCTAGCAATTTCCCTTCGTGTACAAAGTCTGAGATTTTTGAAAATTCCACATAACATAAAGTTGACATGTTATAAGGAATTAAGTCTTCAATTTCATCTATCTCAATCTTCATTGTGAGTGTGAGTTCAATTTCATCATTCACATTTGAGTATTGGGGGTTGATTGCTCTTTTTTTTTCCATTTCGAAGTCGGTATGTTTTTTCTTTCTCAAGAATAGGAAAGAATTTTTTGATTATGTCCTTAAACAATATATCTTGAATTTTATTGCCCATAAAATATTATTAAAAAAAAAACTAATAGTCTAAAGTGAAAATTCTATAAGAAACATTATTCTAATATAATACAATACCTCATCATCACACAAAATTACTTTTAAAACTTCAATAGGGCTATTTTTGTTGCTGTAGATCTCAATGGAACCTTTTTGGAGTGTGGATACTTTTATAATTCACTCTTCTTCAAAGGTAGTTAGTTGTTTTATAAAAATATGATCGTAACTTTTGTTTTGTGACATCAATCCTACAAATATGAAACAAATTTAAGACATGACAACAAAAATATATATTAACAATTAAAAAAGGGAAAAGGTTGATATTTTTCAAATTAAATTGATGACCTGACTTATTTTATTGATCTATTGATGAATCAAATCTCATTTCTGTTAGTGATTTCGAAAATGATGTATTCATCTATGATGTTACCACCATTCAAAATTTAAAAGTTAGTAATACAATTAAATCAATTTCAAATGCAAATCAAGATAAATGATAACCCAAAAAAAAAAAAGGAAAAACTTCACAATGATCATCAACTTAGAAATATATTTTGAGAAACTCTAGCATAAGAAAAATTGCTTTTATTAACAATAGTTCTTACCCTTTTGTGCCGATGATTTTTACTTATAAATTTTGAGCATAGAATAGAATGAGCAAGGTTGGTTTTATAGATATAATGGAATGGGGTTAGAATGAGAAAGGTAGGTTGCTTTTAGCTATAATGCTCATAATAACTTGCATATTAAATCCTTATTAGGCCAATTTTTTTTAAAAAATATTTAATTAAAATATAACTATGTTATCTAATTACCAAAGTTAATAAATAATATTACTTTGTTAATCAAAATACGTCTAACCTATGTTTGCCATTAATGTAAAGTTGGACTCACACATTTTAATTATTTTTTGCCATGCAAGAGCCTTCCCATAAAAATTCTAAGAAAAAAATAATTGCCAATCTTAAAAACCCTAATAATTAGAAGTTATTTACTTTAACATATTTGTAACCTCATTAATATATTAATGCAACCTTTCAATTTTGTAACCTCAATTAAATAATAACTGAATGCATAAGTTATAATGTAAATTATGACGATTAATAAGGGCTTTGTTGATGAAAAATAAAAAATAAAAAAATGTAAGGAAAAATTAATCAGTTGAAAGATAAGCGATTGAATTTTCAGGTGTAACTTTTTTTTTTTTTTTTTTTTTTTTGTTTTTAGTGATCGAATGTCCCAATTAATATATTAATGCAACCTTTAGCACATTTGTTACCTTACTAATACATTAATGCATCATTTAAATTTTGTAACCTCAATGAAATAATAATCTAATGAATGGATTATAATGTAAATCATGAAGATTAATCTCCGTTGATTTAATTTTTTTTTTATAGTAATTGTACTCAATTGAATGTTAAGTCACAAAATCTCCGTTGATTTAATTTAATTAAAAAATAATTGAATGTCAGTTTCACTCCTTATATTAATTCCAACACAAATGATAAATCTCAATTAAATACTTCACCACTTATATTAATTCTAAATCAAATGATAAATTTAATTAAATTGGCAATAAGGGCTTTGTTGATGAAAATTAAAAATTGTAAAGAAAAAATGATATAATTGAATGTCAGTTTCACTCCTTATATTAATTCCAATCCAAAATGATAAATATCAATTAAATATTTCACTCCTTATATTATGTTAATTCTAAACCAAATGATAAATACTAATTAAATTGTCATTCCAATTATGAGGGTATATATTAGTAGGCATATAGTTAAATATGTAGGGGTAAATTTGGTAGTTAAAAGTTTCTCCACCATCACCACTTTTAATATATTGTAGATTATTCCACATTTGATAACTGGTTTGGACATCTAGAAAAGAACATCTGTTGATCCTGATGATTCCATGAACATGATGGTATTGGTTGCTAGTAACATTCCACACCAACAGAATGAGTATAGTTGTGACTTCTTTTTTATTTACAAACATACTGCTATGTTTGATATACTACTCTTTGAGTTGTTTTCAGCCACGATTGCAACATCTTTATGATTAAGTATGCATAGTACATGCTTCATAGCGACATGAAGTCCATGCTGATGACTTTTGATGCTAGCCGAGTTAAGTTGGACATTGCTACATTACTTTTTAAATATAAGGAGATCAAGAAACCCACAAAACTGGTGAAGCCAAATAGCATTGGAATAAAGTGATCGTACAATGCCAGTTTAGTGGCTAGTAGATGTGAAATGGTTTTGTATGTCAGAAAGAGGATACATGAATATTTTGAATCATTTTTTATCAATGTAACAAATGTGCATTTCACAGTTGTCATTTTGAATTAGATGATACAGTTCAAGTTTCACATATGTTACAACAAACAATTTCTTTGTAATGTTATCAACATGACACGATTATCTAATTTTGTGATATATGTTATAAATCATTCGTTACAAATGTTATCGCAACCAATGTCTACATGTGAGAAAGGAGTCTATAACATTCATATTTGGTCACAAATATGAATATTTTCAATCCAGAATGTATGAATTCATAGGTCACGGATATCATGAACACATATATGCACAAGTCACAAACGATTTTATAATATTTGAGGTCACATATCACTGTGTGCAAAACACGTCATATATCAATTTATCACTATCAGCATTTACAGATAACAATGTAAGGCCACATTAAAACATGTCACAAATGTTTGAAGTAGGTCAAAAATAAATTGATAAATTTTGAATAAAGTAATTATTATTTCTCAGGGACACATTATTTGATTGCAAATATGATAGAATAGGCTAAGTAATTTATGAAATAATGGGAAGTACATCAAGAATAGTGGTAAAAATAAACTTCATGTTGGTATGTATTGGCTTAACGGAATCAAGTTGGTGCACGTCCTACGATTATGACCACTTCCTCGGCAACGTCTACATTTCATTATTTGTTTCCCTTCACAGGACGATATTTTCCTCTTTTTTGCATGTCTTCCCGAATTCCTATTTTAGTTGGGCGATAAACAGTATCTTGGTATGCATTCATGTACGCATCTCGTGTGTAAAATTACGAACAATAATCATATAGATCTCTCTTTGTAGTTGCTCATTACCAAAGTGTGTGGACACGGTATCTGATCAACTTGAAGCATCCTACATGTGTAAGTACGTCGCTCTATGTTGACAACACGTATTGAGCCCTTGTTAGCAATTGAAAATATTATCTGGTTGGCAGGAGAAACCTGCATAGAGTTAAAACCAACATGTAGGTCACAGATTAAAAGTTCAGGTTCAATATTAGGTCACATATATTGCATTTCATGTAACACGTGTAATATAGCTACCCTCATGTTCTTCAAATCTGTGCTCATTTCTCTAATTAATTTCTCGTACTTAATAGACAACTTCATGAAAATGCTATTTGCAGTGTCCCTATTCTTGCAGAACCAAGATTGTATTGTTTGTCGCAATGACTCCAATAAAGACACAATATGATAGTTCTTTGTTGCTTTTGTAATTGCATTCACCGATTCCATTATATTAGACGTCATTATGGAGTATATGTTCGCCTGCATGTGAAATCTTGACCACTTTTCTGGTCCAACTTCATTCTACAGAATACAAAAAATTTATAAGAAGTGAGATTTACAACAATCGTAACATGGTTTAGTGATTGAAAGTAATATCTTACCAAGTAACCCCTAATCTTCTTGTTGCTTTTGTCTAATTATTGCATATTGTACTCGAACTCTGACAACGTGTATGCACGCATAGCTCATTGAATGTTTGAGTTATGTTGTGACCCGATTTTCGATAATAGGATTTCAAGTTTTGTAGAAGATGGTATGTGCAAATTCCATGACAGGTCCCTGGATAAACACGTTCAATTGCATTCTTGATACTGTTGTGACGATTCGATACAAGCATAATCATTCCCTACTTCCATAAGCAGACTTCAAATTTTCGAAAAATCAAATCCAGGGTTTATCATTTTCATTATCTCCAATTCCAACTGCGAGTAAGAATATGTTGTTATTCGCATCTTTTGTGTGTGTTGTGAATAGTGTACTACCGTAGTGTCCATTCAAGTATGTGCCATCAACAACAATGACAAGTCTACAATGGACCCATCATCTAATTGATGCATCAAGTGCCATGAAGCAGTACTTGAATCTATTGTGACTATCAATCTCTACTCCTGCAACCGTTCTAGGATTCGTCCGTTCAAGCATGTAAAAATAGCTTGGTAGCTGTTCGAATGAATTTGTAGGATCACCTCTAATCATTATCAAAGTTTTTTCACAGGATCTCCAAGCTTTAACATAGTTCAAAGAAATTTCGTAGGTATGTAACATGTCATTACATATATTGTTGGGAGTGTATATAGTACGAAATGATGTATACTTATATCAGTGTTCTAAAAAGCGTAAAGTGTGGCTAGACGTAGAGGCCAAGTTTCAAGCTTTAGGAGCCTAGGCGAGCCCAAGCGAAGTTTAAGCGTAAAAAAACGTTTTTTTATTTTAAATTTTTAATTGTTGTAAAAAAATTAAAAAATTCAAATAATACATAACATACATAAAAAATTATAAAATACTGCATTTATTTAATAATTCTTTCATAAAGATAAGTTTCAAAATCATAATTACACAACGTTAATAACTTGTAGCATAAATCTTATCTAATCTAACTCTTTATCGGACTCTAATTTAATATCTTCTTCTTCATCTACAAAAAAAAAAAAAAAAACAAAAAGAAAAGTACATTTAATAAAGCACAACATATTTAAGCAATTATTCATTGGCTAAAAGAAATGAGTCGTGTACAGCGCGCCTAGGCGGAAAAAATTGGGCCTCCAATGGGAAAGCGCGCCTAGCACGCCTAGGCGCGCTTTGCCACGCCTAGGCGCGCATTAAGCGGTCAACATTGTCCGTTGACCGCTTAGCCTCAAAGCGAGACGTTTTCATCCCGCTTCGCGCCTAGGTGCCGCCTAGGCGCGCTTTTTAGAACATTTCTTATACTTGATGAAAGAGGACACTAGGGACGTTGACACTTACCTGTGAAATCCTAATACTATGTTTGAAGAACATGTGTGACCATCACTAATCTTTCTAATCTTAAAGAGCTATGTTTTCCCCAACCTTGAAGATCTGCATATCCAATTACACTCATCATGTGAACACTTGGATAAATTTCCATAGCTTTCTTATCGAAATCTTGAGCCGCAGCCCTGATACTAACTTTCACGGGTAACCTTTTCTTAGCACGGAAAGGGAACACCGTGCGACAGTAGTCTGCTCCGCTAGACTACCTTCTGCCTTCTCTTGGTCGTTTCGGAACGAAAGTAAATTTGATTACAATTTAAAGAAAGCTTGCAACATGAAATTGAAATGCATTGAAAGAAACTTGATCATTAATAGCTTGAAAACTGAACATTACAATAGACGAAAGTAAGAAATTACAATGGCTAATACAGGGAGTGAACACTAGAAAGCTTGAAAATATTTGAAAGACTAATACCCCCTATAAAAGACTTCGGAACAAAAACCCAATTGACAGGAGTAGACATCTTTTGGCCGAAGAATCATACTAAAATCTTTTAATTTCTATCTATTTAAATAAATTATTTACAATGATAGGAACACGGGACTTAAGCAAAGCTGCAACCCGCGACACCTTGGTCAGCATCTTTACCCTGAATAGTGTTAAAGAAGAACAAGAAACAAAAATTTCATACTTGTGCTAGCCAATCCTATCCATACTGGATCCCTAACACTTCAACAAAGTACCAGTAAACATCCAGCATAATAGCACAAGCAGAGATAACGATGACTGAACCAAAACATAACTCTCATGACGAGGGACTGTTGGCAAAGATGACAACCTCCACAACTATTTTACATAAATTTCAAACAGCATACAAGGGAATCACCATGACACAAGGTAAAATCCTTATTTATCTTCGCCGGCTTGCCAATCTGTAACCAGGCAGAAAAGATCCTAAAAGTACTACAAAGAGCAGGATCAACATCATACACCAAGAATTGAAATACATAACTGATTTTTTTTTTCCCAACCCAAACTGTATGTGCAGTTTTATCGTCACAGTCCTTCAAATCAATAGTACTACCATAGTATAAAGAGCTCATTACAACCTAGTCGGCACTCACACATCCAGTTTTTCACAGCAATTATCCTGCAAGTCTTCCATTTTCTACAGCTTTGTCGCTGTTTATCTTATGAAATGTATTTACAGAATTTCATGTACAACACAAAGGCAATATACCAGCTTTAGTTCTTCAGAACTCAGGCCAGTAAGCCTGGTTCATTTTTTGCAATCTTTGACAAGTTGCCACATGATAATCCATGTTAGAAACCAACAACCCAGGATGTGGCTTTTAAAGCAATCCAGTAAACCTTGTGTATTATATGTGGAAAGATACATACAGCCAGACCACAATACATTCAACAGATTGCCTCCCTTGCGATAAATCCATCATAGGTATTTGCTTAAACCAAAAAGGGAGGTGTTTCCAATTCATTAGAAAACACATTGCAATTTCATAAAATTAACAAGGATGAACCCAAAGATTCAAAAATTCCAGCTTCTTTTGTTACTGATCATAGGAAAGACAGACTTATCTCACGAAGCCACACCAGACAGTGGGGCTACCAGCTTTCTATAATATTTCTGATAAATTCTTCCCACTAACATATAGGTGGAACGAGCAAATCCTGCAATTTGCAAATGTATGAACTCATAATTGACAGCTAATCTAAAACAACTTTAAAATAAAGTAGTTGGTAAGCTTCATCATTTAAATAAACTTTGCTCTGTATCCAAAGGATAAACCATTAGTAGACTTGCTAAGCAAGTTAAGGTGGTTAAATGATTAAAAGAAGGAACAGAAGACTAAAACGAGTGCCCAGCCATGTGGAAACTAGAGGAAGCATGACAAAGTTTGAGAAGAATAAATTTAACAAAGACAGGAAGTCATTATTATCGTAGGATGCTACATAAGGGAGGTAAAAGAGATTACAGCATTGGCAGATTCAACCAGTTCGCAAGAAGATATAAAGCAAATCGCAAGCAGCAAATAAAATCTCTCTCCATTATGAGGGTAGTTGTAAATCACTATGCCCTCCTCATGTTTATAGTGCCTCTTCAAGGCAAGGGCTGTGGGTAGGGTTTCAAACCTTCTTGTGGTCTCATTCATCCTATCGCAAGCTCATCAAGTTGTCTTGGAAGCCTCAGTTGGTACTGTCAATTGATGTACTCCGAAAGCTCTGCCCTCTCTCTGAAACTAACTTTGCATCGTGGATGACACCGGATCTAGCTCTAGATCTCCATTACGTCGATATATCGATCCGGAGAATTTTTTAGTGAGATAATATTATATCCCTGATAGAATGGTCATATATTCACACAGCAGCTAAAACAACCCAGCATTGTAAGCAAATAGTAAGGTCATCAAGCATACAACAACAAAAGCAAAGCCTTAGATCCAAATAAATTTGGGACTGCTACATAAATCCTTCTTCGTTACTCCATTCTATTCACTGCTACATGTAGTGAAACTAGATCTTACCAACCACAAGCCATGTTATTTTTTACCTGCCCCACCACAATCTAAACTAGAGATTAATTACATCACTCTGGGAAAAAGAGTCTTCCCAATCACCTAAATCATTCTTCCCTTGATTTATCCTCAATCGTGCCACCTCAATGCGTATATATTTGGTTCATAGCTTTGCCTATTTTATTATACCAGATGTTCATCTTAGTAAGACCCTCGATCATAACTTCACTTAAATAGGAAGTCATTTATGGAAATTATTTCCTGACAATGAACTCAATAAACAAGCAAGCATAAAATATTGGCTTTCAAAATATGAAGATTCTATGTTTACTATGAAAAATCCATTCTCGTTATCAATACATTTCCCATGAGGGGGGTTCTTGTCACCAAAGGATCTGAAAGGCAATGCAGTTCACATCGTATGAAAGAATAAACTCAAATAATCTGAAAGCTCTTCTTTGTGGCGATAATACCAATTATTAAGTTGGCTAAATCGTCTTTATATTGATCCTTATGGGCCTCTTGGCACAAGCAAGCAACCAATATTAAGAAGCACAAGAAACAACACGTAAAAAAACCACCATATGCACAATGACTGTGAGATCTATCAACAAAGAAAATAGCTGAATATATTATTCCTCTTACAATGAACCAAAAAACCAAAACAGTTGCAATTAATTTTTTGCACGATCTGAGAAGCTGATATTTGATCTGTCAATACCAATCAACCCATGTGTCCAGCAATCATCTCAAGGACATCTAACCAGGGTCTCCAACCACGGAGTAACAGTAACTTCTGTGTAGATGAACATCACCATATCTGATTTAAAATGAAACCAAAGGTCTTCATACAATGATCAGCCACACACTACTTACAACCTTGTAACCATGGCATGCAGATGATAAGTCCAGGTCCAAATCCCCTGCATGTGGACTGGTTCAGTTTGGTGTCTACCCGAAAATAGAAAATAAGTACAAAAGCAACCGAATATGGTACATTAACATGCATCCATATGAATAACCCAGCCATTGAAAGCTGGAGATAGAGAGGGTAGGGGTGGGGTTGTAGTGGGGACAACATTACCTTATCAATCACTTGGCAGAAGAAATACGGCGCAGAGAAGAGATCCAACTGCTTGAAGGACCAGTATTATCGCCATTTGCATTACCAGTACTTGCTTCATTAGATACTATGGGCTTTGAGCCATTCCCTTTCGCCATGACAGCAGAAGCAAATGAAGTAGATGGCATGTGTGCATTGCTCATCATCTACAGAATTGAGTAAAATAAGTGTCCAAGCTGCTGATAGATAAATACATAAATTTGATTGCTTATAATATTAAGAATACCAAGATCAGACAACACTATTCATACTGCCATAAGAATTTTTTTTTTCTTACAAGCAATAAAAGGGAAAAACATGGATAATAAAAATTGATGTCATATGTCTGGCATACATTTCTACTAAGAGGATTCTCGGAAGTCAAATTTCGATTTGTTGACGATTTAAATTCCATGCGGATGCCAGAACTAGAAGCTGCATTGTTTGATCTCATTCGCTCACCCAAGTCAACTAAATAAGTATTATTGGCTGCAGACACCAAATTAAAAAAATGTCACTGTTCAGTCACTTGAAGATATATGAAAGAAATTATCAAAGAAAACTGACAGGCATATTTAATCAAATTTTGATGTCATTCTTTTTATTTTATTTTCTGGTTTCAGTTTCAGTTTCAACCTCAATCCCAGCATTAACTAGGCACTAAGAACCATTACAAAATAATTAGGCTGCCAATGATTAACTTAATCTGTGTAATTTCAAGCATATAGATGCACTGTACATATTACAAAGAAGGCAAAACTGTCTCCTCTGCGGTAAGTGGAACAAATATGATTAAGCGAAATGAAAATTTTATATACACAATTTAATCTTCCAACAATTACTTGAATTGGATAAATAATTTTTTGTTACACTTTGTTATCCTGTTAAGCAAAGAACACCAGAAATATCTAACCTTGTTGCTTTTCCGTATCCATTGGAACTGGACGACTACTCTCTCCAGCAGTTGGCTGTCAAAAATTTTAACATTAAAACAAAGAGACGACAATGATGTGCCAGTTTCACACAAAGAACACGCATTGATGATTAAAGATTATAAATTCTATACAATGCCAGCTTATGCTGGCAAATATAGACCAATCAAGTAAGCAAAAAAGCAATAATCACTCTATCAACATAAAGAAGGAAATTTGAGAAACAAAAGGAGAAAGACATTACCGATACCCGTTGTCGCGTTTTACTTATTTGTGCTTGCTGGTATTTAAGAATGGTCCAGTCAAATATGAAATCAAATTCATATCCTGCAAGTGAGAAACATTTTAGTTGATAATTCAAGACAGTATTATTAAGACATGGAAACTGAGACATCACATCAATCTTGCGCTCATCCCAACTGCAGATTAGTCATCTGACAAAACCAAGATGATTACTTGCTTTTCTTTAACACAAACATGTTACGTGCTTATATAACTGGGTAACAGACTTAACAACACCTTCGCGAGTAAACAGTTCACGAAAGAGGCGCTTCAAGAATCCATAATCAGGCCGTTGGTCAAATGTCAATGAATGACAGTAGTGGAAATATGATGCAAATTCCACAGGATGGGACTTGCACAACACCTTCAGGCAGGGAAAGAGAAAGTATAACACACAATTAAAATAATGAAAGAAAATCTAAGAATAGAAAAAATGTATAACTATTGATACATGTGCCCACCTCTATAGGAGTGGATAATTTTTTCTCACATATTTTGTCATACTTCTGCTTCTTTGTGGCAGCTTTTAAACCCTGCCATGGAAGGCTACACACAAACAAGTAGTTGGTTAAAGAGAAGCCAACTTGAATCACCTTTTGAAAAACCTAGGAATCACCAACATGGAAATGTTACACCGTCACACGACACAAACATGCCAACACGATTTTTCAGAAAAGTACAACACGATACGTTGCAACACTTCGATCAGAATAATATATAAAAAAATTGTTATTATATTTCAAGTTTTTAGTGTAAAGCAATAAGTGATGTTATAGCAAAGAGAACACGCCGGAGATGAAATCCTAAATGTATACCTCCAATTTTCAAGAAGGTAAGTGAAGGATCAAAATCTGATGTTTAATGGTGTAAAAGTCGTGCCTGTGGGTTTTATTATAATCAGCTGGTAATAGAGTTAAAAAAGGCACGGGTTTGTTAACTAAATGTCTAAATTCGATTTTCAGTTATATAAAACTTGCCTATTTTCTAACCTAAAACCGTGCTTACTTTTTTAGCTAAAACTGTGTTCACTTTTAATTAATTGGTGTTTTAACTTTTTATGAAACACAATACATTAGGGCAAGCACCAACCCCTCCTCAACTCCCTTCCACCCACGTTCACTCCATCCACCCACTTTGACATTAAGCACCTGTTTGACACCCATTAATTTCTCATTCTTATTCTCATTCTTCATTTCAACCACACATTCTCCAAATAAAATAATATTACACACAAATCAAAAACTTTTCATCACTTTTCTACCACACATTCTCACATCAATCACTATTCCAAAATTTCTATTTCTCCCAAAATGGGTTTCAAACAGGGGCTAAAAAACCCACCCACCGGCAGTTACTCGTTTGCTCCTCCAGACAGGTTAGTGTCTTCTTTTTTCTTCCAATTTTGTTTTTATTATTTTAATGTAGTGGCACCATATCTGATAGTGAAAAAATAAAAAAAGGACATGACATATCTTGGTGTACAGGGCGCTCCAAGGGCGTGCCAGTGCTTCCTAGTCAGAAACTGAAAAATTGAAACAATACTAAAGAAAGAAGAATAAAAAAAAACTGCTTACCTTCCCCTCAAGAAATACAGAAGTACATAACCAAGGGATTCTAAATCATCCCGCCGACTTTGCTCTACAAAACAAAGGAAAATATAATTGAATGCTCATAACAGCCCCTGAAGACTTCTCTTCTCTTCTGCATTGCTAAAACAAAAGGAATGAAAGATCAGACATATTTAAAAATGGACAATAAATGTGTCTCCACTTACCAATCCCGAGATGAGTATTACAACTTGCATACCGAGCAGTTCCAGTCAGATTTTTATTTTCCCTGAACAAGTGAAAAATAAAAATATTATATATAGATTGGGGAGACGTATGAAGGACTCTATTATTGAAAAATGGACAATTGGGAAATTGAGAAGCAAATCCCAATAGTTTCCAAATTAAGTTTTCCAAATTTAATCCTACAAGAATATGTTTTTCTAACCTTCAAGGTAATCTTCTCATCATTTCTATATAGTGAACTAGATCTTTGACTGATCAAATGAATAAAAGATAAAAAGGAAAGTAAACACCAAACAATGAGAGAGTACACAATAAAAGAAATCCTTGACCATACAACAGAAAGTGCACCTATAGGGGATATGCCGATTTGTTGTTGAATCCCGATATCTTTTGGCAAGACCAAAATCAATAATGTAAACCTGGAAAGCACAATATCATATATGAATCATGATGAAACGGAACTCTCTTTTTTTTTTTTTTCTCCCCGGGGGTGTAGGAAGTTAATGAAAATAGTACAAAAAATATAGAATAGCAGTACCATTACCTGATTCGCTTTTCGTCCAAGGCCCATGAGAAAGTTATCAGGCTTAATATCCCGATGCAGAAACCCTTTAGAATGTACAAATTCTATTCTAGTTATCTGCATAAACAATTTAGATATAAGAATTGTAAAAAGTATGAAATAAAAGAAGAATGCAGAGTTTGAGGGCAATATATATATATATACATACACACACACTATTGAATTCTTACCATTTGATCAGCCAACATCAAGACAGTTTTCAGTGAGAACTTCCTTCCACAGTACACGAAAAGATCCTCAAGGCTTGGTCCCAGCAAATCAAGGACAAGGATGTTATCTTCCCCATCCACGCCAGACCATTTTATACCAGGTATACCACCTAATTAGTGAATGGGCATAAAATATTTTAAAACTTAAAATAAAAAACAAAACTGAAAACAATTGAAGTTCATAACTGAGTCTTCCGTGCTATGCCATCTCTCTTATGTATGGAAAGTTAATACATGTGGATTTGGAATGCAGCACATCAGAGACACACTAATAGGTGTATTTTTCGCGCTGCCAGACCATATTTCCTCATCTCAATAAATACAGCCATATGAAACCAGACATTGCTCTAGCATAGGTACAGATAATTTCTCTTATCTTTTCAATATTCATTTATCCTCATTCAGATAGAAGAAACGCAAACTTAATGAATATTATCAATTATAATGCAAGAGAATTGCCAATTTCACCCTTAATCATAGAGTTGCGACATACGAGTGCATGACGACAGTTTCAGAATTGTTTCTCTTTTACTTTTACACACGGTCAAAGGAGCACTAAAAGCATTTGAAAAATCTTGGCTTCCCAAACTTATCCCGAGACTGTCGTTTTCGTAGTGGAAAGTAATAATTGAACTTATTTATTGCCATTTGGAGGTAAATTAAATGGGACTGGTAATGGCCTAAACAGCCACATACAAAAAATGTGCATCATTTGCATTTCAAAACACTTTGGAATTGATTATTACATACTTCCTCCTTGAAGAATATTGTATAACTTGGCCTCATAAAGAAGTTGTGGGTGCTTTGTTTTATTATTTTCCTGCAGAGAAAAAAACAAATACAAAGGATTGAGTTTATTATCAAAAAATAAAAACAGCAATTCATTGATATTAACTACTCTCTATGCCTCTGATAATTTAGACATGCAACTTCAACAACAGACCCCATCTTTCACTTTGTGCTTAAATGATGTCAAGAGAATTATATGCAGAAGCTTACAACATTAAAGCATTTACCTCAGCAGTTCCTATATAAGTAACAAGCATAGCACATACAACATAACATAGAACCACGTGCAGAAACCTATCTGATTCTAGATAAAGGAAAAGCATGGAAGAAATGGAAACCATGAATCGAAACTACATGCAACAATTTTATAAAATAAACAGAGTCATTTTTTATTAAATTCAAAACTTACGATCTTCACCGCAACGATCTCAAAAGTATCAATATGTGTAGCTGCAAAATAAAAAAATTCCCCAAAAAATCAGTAAAGAAAAAATCAGCTTAAGTTGAAAGTAAAACACAAACAAAGAAATCAGCAAATAAAAAATGTTCATAGGTTCACAAACAACTTACCTATAAATATTTCGCCGAAGGATCCACTGCCGATCTTACGGCCTAGTTTAAATTTACCTCCGACTATCCTTTCCATCAACGATTTCAGATCCGCTTCTTGGATGAAATCTCAATTATCATCTAACGAAACATATATAAATCTACAATTTTAGAAAAACAGAAGCCAGAAACAAAACACACAGAAATCTTGAAAATCGAGAAGACAAGAAGGGTAGGGGATTTAAACGCTTGTACACGCTGTGTATACGTTATAATTCACGAGAGTGGACAAAAGAGGAAATGAGGATAGGATTCCCACGTGGAGAGGATGAGGGTAGGGGTAGTTTTGTAATCTCAGCTGCACAATATAAATGGTTCGTACCTGGTAGAGGCATGTTTGTTGAGCTCTTAGCCGACAATCTTTAATTTAATTTAATTTAATTTTTATACTCATTTTCAATCATGTATTCACACAATAAAATATTTTATACGTAAATTTAAAATTGTTGCCTTGTTGACGAGTCTACTCGTTGACGTTGTGTCTATCAGGGTTATAATTTCATTTCTTGGTCTCTAAAAAGGTCAATGTGTTTGTAAGGTCTAGTTGATCAAAATTGATCGAGAGCAAGTGTTACAAAATTGATCGGTCTCAGTCAATTTTAAGGTCTGTTTGAGCCACATTATTTTGGAAGAATGTATTCTGGAATGGTAGATTGATAGAAAATGTGTTATTGAAAAAAAAAAATTATTGATGTGATGAAAAATATTATTTTATTGAAAAATGTGCGATTGAAAATTAGTAAAAGAATGAGAATAAAAATTTTAATATGTACCAAACATGAGCTTAATTGAAAATTTTAAAACTAGAAGATAAGAAATCATTTAAGTAAGCTGAGTTGGTTCAAAACTTATGCCAGGTAAATCGGCCATTTCATGCCAAAATTTGGTTTTAAGTTATTTATTTATTCTTTTTATAACTAAAATTCGATATTTTGACTCTTGATCCTTTATTCGTATATGTTCCCGTTATTAAAACATAAGTTGAGCACATAAATAAGTAGGACTGGACATGGTTCGATTCTCTTTAGAATCAAATCGAACCCGATTTTTTTGGATATTTAATAAGTAGAACAATCAGGTCCAAATTTAATTGTCAAAATATTCGAGTTCAGTTCGATTCAATTTATTTTGGTTCCATTCAATTCCGTACTATAATTAATTTTTTTATATTTTACAACGCTACATTAATTCAACTATGACATGCTCAATCTTAACTTTTACAAAATAACATAATTCAATTACATGGTATCTTTTGTGTCTCTCTTTTTGAGTTTTTCATAGATTTGACTATTAAAATAACATAAATGGGAAGATAACAAGCTCACAATAATATAATAGCAAAAACAGTATTACGATAGAATAATATATTTTGGTAAAAGTTAGATCAATTTGACTAAGTTGGGAATGATTGAAAATTAGAAATAGTAAATCATATTTGGATTTGGACTAAATTAATTAATTAACAAATTTATTTTAAAAAATAAAATAATTTGACTTATTTAAAATTAAAAAAAAAATTAGAGAAATTCGGTTATTTGATTCTTGATCTAGAACCAAACCAAACCCAATTTCTTTTAATTTCAAGTTGTATTTTTTGACTTTAATTTTTCATTTCACCTGAAATTGATTTTGAAAAAATAAATATACTATGTTGATCTACTCGCGAAGTAGAGTACACTTGATTAAAGAAATCTACCGAATCTTACTCAAATAATTGGTCAAAAGTTGATCAAACCTACTATTAAACCAATTTTTACAGTATTAATAAAGTGGAGTGCAACAACTAATAATAGATATCACATCAACTTATCCATGATCAGGGGCAAACTCATTAAGGGCCAAGTTGGGACAGTTGCTCCCACTGGACCCTGAATTTTTTGCATTGAAAAAGGCATATTTATAACCCAGGCCCAAATATTTTAACATTAAAAAAAAAAAAAAAAAAACCCACATCACATTGCAATTCATTTCCCCTTAATTTTTTGCTTTGAAAAATGCCCATTGGTAACCCAAGCCCAAGTCTTTTAACATTTTAAAAAAAAATGGTCCACACCACATTGCCATTCATTTCTACCTCCGATTGTTATGAGAGAATTTGTTAAAAAAAAAAGCCCATATCACATTGCAATTCATTTCCCCTTAATTTTTTGCATTGAAAAATGCCCATTGGTAACCCAAGCCCAAGTCTTTTAACATTTAAAAAAAAATGGTCCACACCACATTGCCATTCATTTCTACCTCCGATTGTTATGAGAGAATTTGTTAAAAAAAAAGCCCATATCACATTGCAATTCATTTCCCCTTAATTTTTTGCATTGAAAAATGCCCATTGGTAACCCAAGCCCAAGTCTTTTAACATTTTAAAAAAATGGTCCACTCCACATTGCCATTCATTTCTACCTGCGATTGTTATGAGAGAATTTGTTCCCTTCCCCCCAATTCTCAAACCCTGCGAGCTCGTTCCCTTTCCCACAAGATATGGTTTGGCACAAGGGTAGTACATGGACGAAACGCGAGATTGTGCTTAGAGGATGTGGAAAAGTTGCATTTACTGGTAGGAAATTAATGTGATTTTCTTACTTCTATAGGATTTGAAGAGATTTGGAAAATAAGCTGCGTTAGTCGTACAACATGAGGAAAAAAGATAATGAGGATTTTGGTAGGTCTGGCCAAATTTTATCTTATTGAACTAAAATTTCTCGAGCCGGCTCAATTGCCCGCAATCATAGCCTCAGATTCTATCAAAAATTGGTTTGATTTTGGAATTGAAGTCAAGAAAATAACTGTCTCACTTACCTTTTTTTTTTGTTCAATTCTTGATGTTCATCTTTTAACTTTACCATTTCATTGTTGGTATATTTATGCACTTCGTTTGATTTGCAGGAAAATATATTGAGATATTTTAATAGAAAAATGGATGAATGATAGCTTAGTCGCGTATGTTGAAAATATTTATTTAATGAATTAATAACGAGACTATTATACGACATTTTCAAAGTATGAGAAACATAATAATTGTAAAAAAAAGTATTACATTTGCATATCATTGTTCAATTTGAAATTATTTTTTACGTAATTCTATCTCGCCCTTTCTGAATCATGATCCTGGGTCTGCCCCTGTCCATGATCACGAGGTTTTCAAAGTAAATTTGCATGTGCCTTAATAAGTTCTCAGCCTCATGGACGTCCGACTTTTTGTCAAATGCTATGTATTTGAGATGCCTCATTTTGAAGCAGTCATAGTAGTGCTTGTTGGATTGTGCATCCAGATAGGATATTTTGTAATAAATAAATTTGATTTTATTTATTTATTTTAAAGTATGCGAATTAAAGTGTTCATAATCACTCGAAACAATATAAGTTAGGTATTTGTATTATGAAGTACAATGTGTCACAATTTATATTTTGATCATAAATAATTTATTTGCATTCTATAAAAGTTGACACTCTCTTTTTGAAAATTTGTAGTGATGTCTTATTCATTATTTGATTTTGCAGATTGTTCTTATTCCAAAAATAGTTAAAGATAACATTTGTATATTTGGGGTGTATTGATGGATCACGTTAAATTCCACTCAACCATCATGTATTTATCTGAATTGTCCATATTTGTATCTAAATCTCTTAACAAGATTGTATAAATCTTTTCATGAGTTTAATAGTTCTTTGATTAATCGTAGAGAGATCAATTTGATTTATCAAATATCTTGGTGATCGTTAAAGGTAACACTTGTATATTTGGAGTGTATTGTACGGATCACATGTCGAGTTTTATTATATAACATGATTGTGCAGTGAATTAAATTACACTTAATCATCATGTATTTATCTAAATGGTCCATATTTTTTTAAATCTAAATCTCTTGACAAGATTGTATAAATCATTTCTAGTTATATGATTAATCATGGTGAGATCCACTTGATTTATCAAATATCTTGATGAGTTAGGAGTTTGAGAATGAGCAAAGTAGAGAACGTGAACTTGTGTTGGGAATTGTTGACCTGAAAAATGAATAGAGTGACTACTTAAAGTATTTTTTGTTGAACAATTAAATTTTAACTCCATATTTAACGACGGCTAAAGTTCGACACCTGTGATTAGTTCACAAGTCTGTTGAAAAAAATTGTATTTAAGTTAGTGAAGATAATAGAGGGATAAAATTTATTTTTTAGCTAAACCAAACATGGACTTAATTGAACCGAAACTAAAAAGAATTGCCTATATATATATAATTCTAAAAATCAAGCTTGTCTAATTAATTATCTGAAAAATAAGTAAATCTTGCAATTTTCATAATATACCAATTCTCTATTTGGTAGGGATTAAAATCTAGATTTTAATTTAAAGTCAATAATTAATTTTAACAACATATTTTATGGGTTTCAAAATTTTTCCACCACATATTTTCTCAATTTTTATTAAAATCAATTAAAAATTTGATTTTTACCCTCACCAAACAGATCCTAAGTGCACTTAAATGAAAAAAATATTTATTTGCATCACATATATTTAAAGACTTACTTTTTCAAAAACTAGTTTTGGCCCGTGCAACGCACGAGTTTTGTTGTTTTCGAGGAAATGTTAGCGTTGCATGAAGATAGAAAAATGAATTTTATTTTAGTTAGTAAATGCACTTCGTGTATTAATGAATTGTACATAAGCGCTTATTTTCTTTTCGAGTAAGAAGATGGTATACATTTAGTAAAGTGTTCTGCATATGAAAGTTATAAATATTGGAAAAAAACATATATGCCGTTTCATAACATAAAAGTGTTGTACAATTACACTCTAGCAAAATCAATGATAAAAAAATTGTAAACGAAGTTAAGTAAAAAATCGTAAAAGCTAAAAATAATGTGCCAACCATAATTATAATTCTATGTTGTGAAGAGTTTATAAAGGAGTTTCAATAATCTAAAAGGAAATAATTTGTAATATGTTGTAAGAACTCAGAAGTTGTAGCATAAGAGGTAAAAAAAAATAAAAATGGAGAAGTCAAATTAGTAATGAAAATGCTCAAAACAAATCTGAGAATTAATGTGCGGGACAGATAGCTAGCAATTATAGTCAGTATAACAACATTTTCCCGTCCATTTTAGCCATGTCCATTCCACCTTTATTTCAAACTTCAAACCACTTTCATCTTCTCTCTTCGTTTCTTCATCTTGCCCCACATGTAAAGGTGTCCTCCTCTTGAGAACAAAAACTAATAGCAGTTTGAGAATTATAAGATTCAAAAAAAGTTACCATATGGCCCAGGTGAAGGATCATATGAAGTATAAACGTCATAAAGACAAAACTTTAAGCTCAAACATAAGGAATTAGTGCAACCTGCGGAAACTACTGCCTCAGGAGGCAGAATATGATTGTCATAAAGAAATCATTTAACACAGTTCATAATCTTTGAATATGAAAGACTACATATCTATCAAATAGAACAATATCAGAGAATATTTGCAGAAATTTAGAGGAAAACAATATTAGCAATATGAATATTTTTACATACATGTTACTCTAAGGGAAAGTCTAGTTTTAGAGATTACAAATTTATTGTCAACAACTTAACCAACGTGTCAAATTTTTTCAAATACCCTGACTGAGTCTACTAATAGAAACTTTCATATTCAAATTATTCTCGTGCAATTCTGAGCAGAACTTACAATTTTGTATAGCTTCTCTTCATTTTCATTGTTCCGTGAATTCTGCTTGCTGCCACATTCTTGAAGAATCAACAAGAATCATTAATTACTGATCAATAAACATAACTATAATGTTAGGAAAACAGATGGTACCTTTCAAGTTGCAGTTGAAATTCGAGGCATATCTCCTCGAACTTACAGAAAATGCTTGATTGGAGGAAGTGATATGGAAGGAAGTATAGAAGGAAGGAAGTTCTAAGAAACTTAAATCTCATAATGGGAACTCTTCCTCATATGACAGCAAACAACAAAGTAAAGTTGAGAACAACCAAGAACTCTTCCTCATATGACAGCAAACAACCAAGAACTCGATAGCAGTTGATAATTGGTAGGTAGGTCCTAAGATTATTTTGATTAAAGGAAATTGAGAACTTTTTAAGCTTTCACTTTTGAAGATAATACCTTAGACTTTGAAGTAAAGTTTTTGCAGCAAAAGCATCTTGCATTGCTTTGATGGCAGCCATTTGATGATGAAGTTTTTTCTAAAACACGAATTCAGCAATTGCTGATTTAGTGAACTGTGTGATTGTATAAATGAGAGATTATTATAAAAGTAATGTTAAAGAAATTTTGACTGCCAAAATGTATAAAGACTATGGTAACTAACCAAAGTAGTTTACATTTTTAGCACCCTTCTTAATGATGACCAAAGCCGGACATTTGTCTTTGGATCAATATGGAAGAGCTTTACCACATCAGGACTCATCATCTGGTAGAAGCTAACATCATCTTCCAGCTTTGAAGCATCCGCAAGTTCATCGTTCTCTGAACCCTGTAATATTTTGGGAAAATGAGTAGTAAATACAATATCAAATTTTCTAAAATAATACAAAAATTTGAACAGCAATAAAAGTCATACAACCAAGCTCTCTAAATAACTCAAAACTATTTTTTCTTCTATAGCCAAGATGCGTTTGGCCTCCTCTATCGTCAGAATGTTATTCAAAGCAGGACCATTCTTCTTGTTAACCCAAGTAATTATAGTATCTCTACAACATAAATAGTGAAGACGATCAATTTAGTCTAGTGTAATATCCAGTTCTAACAAACCTATCCAATAGTTGTTCTAAAATTCCGAAATTCAAAGTCGCATGATAAAATTTCATAATTTTAAATATGATTGAAAAGATGAACATTTAATATTGCATAAGTGTGAAGGATAATTGATTTATACATACCTTTGCGTTTGTAAGTATAGGATTTCCTTCAGCTGTGTTGTTATGTATAAATTCAATGTCAAGAATTTTTTTGCACAAATATGATTATCCAATAGTATAAGAATCAATGAGGACGTATGAAGTATTCATTAAAGCAAATATCAACGACAATCTTTCGTTTGTACAAAGTCATTCTCTCTGCAGAAACTGATTCTATTGGATAGCCTAGAATGAAGCATTCTATGTATTTGAGCAAAAAAACTCCACAGCTTGGCCTACGGAAGAAATAGTTTTAGATTATATTTAATTAGTATGATAAATGTACAATTATGTTAAATAGGGATTGAAATATTATAGTAAATAATTTAAATACTTATCCATCATTTATACAAGGTTGATATGGTATGATGTCTAACTCCATTACTCTATTAGTATTTCTCTTTAGGTAGTGTCTGTAGGCTGCAAATTTTGGAGACATTAATAATATTATAGTTAAATCGACCACTACATTTGAATGTGCCCTGATTTGTTCTGACGTATGAACGTTCTAGCTATAGTCGTATATTTGAACTTTCCATTTGGGAATGTTCACACAAAAGAGATACCATATGTTTCCTGAGTACGAACATGAAATTAATAGGCATTTGCATTTTATCCATGGATGACCACCTATTGGCAAATTGCAATTTTTGTATTCTTGTAAGATGGGTAGATTCTCTGCATCTCTTATGGTATGCGTGTCCCGAATTTCTACTTGTACCTTCATATGACGAGTAGTTGAAGACTTGAAGTCTAGGATTGCATATTCTTTTGAAACAGGTGTAGGATTGTTGTTGATGAGCTGACGTAACAATTTTAACTCCAGATCAAGACTCTAATAGAATAAATAGATGTAAATTAAATATGTTACATATGAAATTCAATTTATTATGATAAATGAATTTTATTAACTGCAGTGGTTATATGTTGGGTTGTGTCAATTATATTTTTTATTATGTCCCTTTTGTACAATTGGTAGGTCCATCATCCCAATATGCGTTGCACAACAAAATATTATTGAATTCAAAATGAATGAAATTAAACCAATAATATGTAAAAGAATAAAATAGAATTAGATTGGTTACCTTGGTGGATTTTTTGTTATCCAATTTCTAAGTGTTACGTATCTGTCCATATAATAGTCTTTCAAATGATAATTTGTTGATGGTATTGAAGACTGTATCTTTTTTCATTTACTTTTTTGTTCTTCTGCCTGTTGCATAACATCTTCAATTAGTTGAGATGTTGATGTGTGTTGTACAACATGACTCATATGAACAGAAGCATTTTAATGAAGGAAACCTATAATGGCTTTCATATTTGATTCCCAATTAGATAATATGTTGAACATACAGTTATGTTGTTCGTCAACGTAAGATTGTACTGAACTCAAACTGTTATCTACATAATGTAACAACATGCTAGAATAAATGCCTTGGTAATGGTCTTCTTGTCATTGTTGCTCTTGTTGTTGGAAGAATTGATTTTGGTTGTCAAGAAGAGTTTGGGAAGTTGAATTATCCCCACGATGCATTCTAGATTGCATGTCTTCATATTGGTTGTGTTGCCACTTTTGATGTCGTTTGAACAATTCTTTCTAGTGTCGAAGAATTGTTTCGTACTGACGTTCTTGTCTATTTGATTGTTCAATCATGGTTGTTTTCAAGTCGACGCACAAACTAGATACATCTGATACAATAGTTGTTTTCAATTCGCCGCATATACCATATTTATCTGATACGATATGCTGCCTATATGTATTCATCATTTAATCCATTTCTTCTATAATCATATAGTTGGATCTAATAGGAGTAGAACTTGATGCAACTGGAACTGAAGTATCATGAGTAGTTGGTATGTTATCAGTATGTGGGATTCGTTGTGGTACATTGTCTAATTCTTCGTTGACAATACTGTAGAGTATGGCATGTTTGTTGTCTAGTGGCAATGAGAAAGTTGTGTACCATATTGTTTGTAATTCTTGTTCTGTAGGTTGTAATACTACGAGTGCTTGAATTTGTAATTATAATAAAATATTGAAATGATTTATTGTGAATTGTTGTCAAAAAGAAAAAAATGGTTGAATTTATAATTTTTTAATAAGTAATGTAATAAAATAACTAAAATACTTCTTGGGTAAACATGAATTGTCTAACTGTATTTTCTGTCAATATTTTATTTTCCACCCACCTGTGCATTCTTGGCATTTTGTATCTTTTATTTTTACGTTGGCTAAATTTTCGTCCAATTTGTGGAAATGCTTCGTATATCCAATACTGACATAATTGAAAATATATATTAGATATATAAGATTTATACAAATAAATTAAATTATATATAGATTAGTAAAAATTAGAGAGTAGAAGAAAAGTACCTAGAATGCAAGTGGATATCCATGTAATGAATATTTAGATTCGATTTGCTCATTCTATTGCATTCTTAGTACTCTTTCCAAATGTGACGCTTGTAAAGAGTTTAATAGAACAATATATGCTTTACGACCCCAAGGAATGCATGAATGTTCTCAATCATACCCAAAGTTTCATGGTCGATATATCTTCTAGTAGGTTTTAAGATACATTCTACAAACATTACCGGACGAGTCTAAACTTATCTTCTGCATTTGCACATAGGTGGAATGCTTCAGTAAGCATTGTCATTTTAATTTTTTTGGTACCATTGAAGTACTGATTTCTGAGTCTATCATTGTTAAAGTCGAGGTTCATAAATACCTAATGGCAAGATAATCCTCTTATGAGACAAAATTCTTGCATACTAAAGATGGGCCAAATGGTCATTCAATTTTACCCAGATTTCATTGTTCTTGCCACAGTTGACAAGTCGCAGTATAAATTCATGAACTATTTTACTACTGAATTGTTGTTCGTTTTCAGCTCTATTAATAATACTATATATAAATGCATGAAGGTTACTACACATCAAATTTGCTTGTTGATCTACATTGATGAAGTCTACAAAATCCTGATAATTTGGATATTGAGTTATGGTAGCAGAATACCATTGGAAAACTTATATATTCCAAAGACATCTACATAAAAGATTCGAAAGATTAAAATACTATTTCTCAATTTAGTAATGAACTTCGTTGTGCTAAGTTACCATAAGAAATTAATGTTTTTCAGTATCTTACCCAAGTGAAAAAATAGGATTCTTTCTCAATGAACACACATTAAACTATTATAGCGAGCAATTCAACCTTCTGAAGCACATAAGTAAACAAATAATTCTCATGTATTTCATCAAATAATCAAGAACCCAAATGAATTTATATATACTTCCACATCTAACAATAAATCCTAAATGAAGAACATGAATCATATTATGCTTAAATAATTCCCAAATTTCATAATATATTTGGTAAACGAACTTGTGGATTACTAATTATGAACTTATATAATTTTTGCATAGGTAATTGATAATCATGAAGCTAATATGATATAATTGTTTAGTATAAAAATTGCATAATGTAGCAAAGAAATAATTTGCAAGAATTTATAAGACTGTTGCAATGTAGGAAAAACTATAATACAATAAGAATCATGAAGTGGGAGAAACGGAATAAAAAAGTGCGATACTGAAAGGAAATTCCAAACATCAACTTGAAATAACATTTAAAAAAATGTCAGTTACATAATTCAAAAATCCCTATATTTACCAAAAATAATAAGAGGAAATTTCAAAGTAACTATCACAAAAAAAAAAAAAAAAAAAACTATATTTAAATTTACGAATGAAATTGTATAGACGGGAAAAAGAAATATGAAACCTTTTCAAGAATTTCTGTCTTTCATTCTGAAGAAGAAGGTGTATGTTGAATTCTTGCTCAGGTTGGAAGGTAAAGTTTCAATTTGCTTTCCTTTGGAAAAGAAGCAAAAATGAGAAAAAGAAGTGGTGGGTAAAGTGGAGTGGGTAGGTTGGTGTGAATGAATGAAAAATAGGTGAATGGTGTGGGTATGTGGAAATTAAATGTTAGTATTATTATTATTATATTATTGTTTATATTGTAAATATATACAATTTAAAGTAAACATCCAACATTTTTTTAAAAATTGGATTTTTGGGTTATTTTGATATTTTTTTAAGGTGGAACCATTGAAAACTATTGAGAATTAAAAAAAATCCGGAGACACCATGTCTCCGGATGTCATACGGTAGTTTGGTGCAAAATGGTAAGCGTGTATATGGTGAGCTCAAATACGGTAAGTGTAAATACGGTTTTATGGTAAAAATAAGGCAGATACGGCGAAAAACTTGTAAGCGCATATACGGTGAGTACAAATACGGTATATACAGCAATTACCATAGTTTAGTGCAAAATCGGCAAGCGCGAATACGATGAGCTCAAATATGGTAAGCGTAAATATGATTTATGGTGCAAATACGGTATTTTAAGTGCAAAACCGATAAGAGCAAATACGGCGAGTGCAAATACAATGACACAAAATGAAAAAGTCGGTATTTAACACTTAATTATATGACATTTATTAACAAAAATCCAAACTATTCAATGATATTCTCCAATTGAGTGAAAATGAAATTTTTTCTATTAAATGATCATATATCTTGCACATAATCTCATACTTGAAGATTATTATCTTACATAATAGTGAGTGCAAATACGGTGATGTCAAATGCGGTATTTACTACAATTATGTTAGTTTAGTACAAAATCAGCCAGCTCAAATACAATAAGTGTAAAATTAAATTTTTATCATAAAAAGAAAAGAATTAAAAAGAATTTTAAATGAAAGAAAATATTTTAATATGAATTTTTGGGTTATTTTGATATTTTATTAAGATGGAACCATTGAAAACTATTGAGAATTAAAAAAATAAAAAATCCGGAGACACCATGTCTCTGGATATCCAGAGACATGGTGTCTCCGTGGGCTTTTTTTTTTTTTTTTAATTCACCATGTCTCCTTGTGTCATGGAGACACGGTGTCTCCGGCGGAAACATCTCCGTGGTGCGCGGAGAGCACAATGGTTTTTTTTTTTCATTTTTTTAATTCTCGATGGTTTTCAATCGTACGACCTAAAGAAAATTATTCAAGACAACATTTACAGATTTAAAAAGTAAAAATAATTTTTATGAACCACGCAAACGTCCGTGGTGCTATTTCATCTAATCCTTTACCAGTTTGTTGTAATAATTTGTTTTCTTTTTTGGTAATGGGGATAAATTTTGGAATTATGCTTGTATAGTAATAGAGCATAGATACAAGCATATTCAATTGCTACTACGGACTTGACTAAACATAATTTGCATGAATAAAACTTAAAACGAGTGCATGAAGATAGAGGTGCACTGCTTATGCACCACGCATATAAAATGAAACATAAGATTATTTTTATTCATTGATAATAACATAAGTCTTACATATACAAGCAGTCGGTGTACAAGTAGTGTCTATGTTGCTGTAAACTACTTATATTTGTAACCAAAAGGAGTATTCAATTACTTAAAACAACCATTTCAAACAAAAACTTCACTAAAGATACTAATTAAGTTTCTTAGGTTGTTGATCTTTGTAATTGTAGAAGCATGTGGCATATGCTGGGACCACTTCTTGTCAAAAAATGCCTTGTATCAAAAACTTCATTCTGTCAACAATTATAGTATCTTCTATCCAAAAATGAACTTGTATTCTTTCACTTTGGGTTTTTCTCAGAGTCAAGTATGGTAGTTTTCATTTTCTTCTTCAATCCAGTTTGAAGTTTTTTGTCAACAATTTAAGACAAAGCTTTCTTGTATTTGCCTGTTATAGTTGATCTGTTTGAATTATCACATGTTCTAACCGTCGTGACTGAATTGATGATATCACTGGTTGTAGGAGAAGAATCACTTTCCATGATTGTGTTTGAAGAGTTGACATCAGTCACTATTGTTCAACAAGTGGATATGATTTCATATCAATATTCCGGTGGATTTTGTCTACTCGGTGTCGCCTTTAAGTAGAAGACTTGCTTTTCTTCATTCCCAATCTTTATTACATCGGTCATTTGTGTATCCGAATATTGCTGCATAAAGAGTCTAGGGAAATTATATGTTTTTCATATCATAGAAGAAAAATATAATAAAAGGTGAGTGGTATACCGCAGTATTGCTTTAGCACGTTCAAACTTGCAGAAACGACATTTATGAATTTTATCCAAGTCTCCATTGGACGTTTTGTTGCAATTACTACAAGCTAAGTACCAGAAGCTTTGATGAAGTGTAGTAATTTTCCATTGGGCTTTCACCCAATAGAATTTTTTCTGTATGTAAATGTATTTGTACAGTTAAAAAAGCAGTAAGAAGAAAAATTGTCACTCTTCATGCAAATTATGTAATTATAGAATATTTAAAATATGTGTGAATGTGTGTATTTAATTAAACAGTTGTGAAATTACCCCTAGGTGAACTCCTTGCAAATCAGCAATAGATGTGAATTTGGTCTTATTTGGAGGTGAAATTGTTGGTGGTTTGATTACAAAAGACGGTTTTATCTTCAATCAGTTTATCAAGTGTTTCTTCGTTTGTGTTAATCCTGCAATAAATGAAGAAGCCAAACAATTAAGTCTGGAACGTAATTAGTAAAATTTATGAAGATAAGAAAATTCAAGAAATTTTTAAGTCGTAACCATTCTCTATAATTTTCTATTGCCAAAATTTATGCATTGATGAAAAAAGTGATGTTCACTTTAGTTGAAAGTGCGACGCCTAATAAAAAGCAAATTCTATGCTTAGTTTTTTTTTTCCTTTCATATATAAATAATATTATAAAGGAAATACAATATGTTTGTTCGATTAACCATTATACGAAAGACTTTCAAATTAGTTGCCCATATGATTGGTTTCTTTCCAAGGTTTTCACTTAATGTAATACATTATCTGTCAACGAAGGTGTCCCACATCGTCCGCATGATGGTTTGGAAATGTTTATCAATAAGTATAACATCTTGAAGACATGCTTCTGTGTCGAAATGTGTTTGGATAAACCTTTTTCGACAAACCTTTTTCAACGAACTTCTACAACAATACCTATAATATACGTATTAAAATATATATAATTTATGTTGTTATGCATATAGTGAAGCTGAATATGAAGAGAAAAATTATGAAATATTAAATAGAATTATATTGGCTGAGTTGGAAAAAAAATTATACTTATGTCTGCATTAGTATTCATGTATCGTTCAAGCTGGTCAAATGGGGCCAGCTCGTATCTTGAGAAGATGAAGTTAAGGTTATCGTCTTGCCAGTTATGCTCCAAACTTTGTCTTAAAGTGACCCCTTGAGCTCATTTTTATTGTCTTTCACTGTTGCATTGGATAACATATATGTTCTTCCAAGTTTGAACTCATCTGTGTGTGTGTATATATAAATATATATATATATATATGCCTCTTGATATCGGTTAGTAGTATTGCAAGCAGTCTTCGGTGGTTGTTTTCTTACAACTGCGACTTTAGCAGACCAATTCTTCTCAGATGGAGAAATTTGTGGGATGAGTTTATGAATTATAGCCGTTGTTGGTGGCTGTAAATAACATTAGAAATGTTTTGTTAGTATTCCTTCTTCTTCTTCTTGATTAGAACAAAAGTAAAAGAAATAGTGATGCGAAAATGATTTCCTAGAATTTTGAAAGCGTTGATAGTATATATAAATGGAAATTGTGATATTGGTGCTAATGATATTTATAGAACATGTAATAGAGAATACTTGTAAAATAATTGTTTTTAGTTTCAATCATATACGTTACAATAGGTAGAAAGACTGGAATAGTTATCGTACATGTATCTCTATTTCTAGTAGAAAAATATCTGGATGGAAATAGTAAATATCTAGTGTCTAGTGTCAAGATAAGAAAATCCAAATGTACGTAAAGTGTAAAGTTGAAAAATGTTTCTATTATCTTCTTGAATCTTCCATCCGTTTCAGTTGGAAAATATCTAATTTGTATATGATAGAGATATTTTTTATCTTACAATTGTTGGAAAATAAAATAAGGAGGATGTTTGGAATTTATTTTATAGTTTTGTTTAAAAAAATAAGGAGTATGTATATCAGTATATAAAGTTCCAAGTGGTAGTGATATTCATTTTTTTGGTGCACTGAGTATTAAAAAATGAATAGGTATTTGTTTACGTGTTGTATTAATATAGTGTACATGTAAAATATTTTTGTAGCGTGAAATGAGATGTAGTGACAGATAGTTTATATTGATTTTAGATACATGCTTATAGGAATAATGCTTCAATCATATTAGTGAAGCCCTCACAAATTACGATTGTGGAATGATATTTACTATTGTTGATTTCAATTTGTCATACAAGTAGTCAAATGCAATAAGAGGATAATTAACCTACAAATAAAGGTTTAGGCTATTGAAATTAAGTTACGTGTATACAATTGAGTAAAAAAAAAAATCAATTAATATTTAGGATTGGTCTTATAGTATTTTTATCTACCGTGGTAAATATTCAAGTAGTCCAAAGGATCTTATTTGATCAATAGTGAAAACAAGGAAAACTTCAATAGCAAATGCAGGGAATAATTTTTTTATTTTTTATTTTTATTTTTAATGTTTACATGAATGAAAGCAAGAAGAAAGGAAAACAAAAAATATGTAAAGAAACATGTATAAATTATATAAATGTATGAAAGAAAGAATTTCCTTATATACAACATTTTTATTACATGTGTCATGTAAATTGTATGTGCTTGATAGTTTTTGTAAAACTTTTAAAGATGTACTTTTTTTTGCTCTTGATTATGCTACATACAGTTGACCATGACAAAAAAGGGCTCTGGAAGATATAAACCAACGAAATCAAGTGTTTGACCTTGTGCTTTATTTATTGTCATTGCAAAACACGATCTCACTGGAAATTGAGTTCTCTTAAATAGAATTGAGTTTTTATCATTTTTAAGGGGTATAAAAGGAATCATTGGTAAGAAAACGATTTTTCCTCAAAATTCATCAGTTGTGATTTCAGCAAAAATTACGTTTTTCTCAAATTTTCGACAAGTGAGGCGTGTTCCATTGCATAAACTTTCAAAGGGGTTAATATTGCGTAATAATATTACATGACAATTTATTTTAATGTTTAACTCATGGGGTGGAATACCATTTTGTATTAATGTATTTAAAAAATCTTCTTGCAAACTCTGTTATGATATGTCAAGTGCTTCATCAAGACCATAGATAAAATTCTGTTAATGTAGTTAACACATTCATTTGTAGGTGTAAGAGTAACTCGATTAATCATATCATGTAAGTTATTGGCTTAAGTTTTTATATTTGGAAAAATATGAAGTATCAAAACTTTTAAAGATGTAATTTCATCTTCAAATGGTAAAATTATACTATTCGGAAGCATAATACATTTACAAGTGTGTTCTTCTTCTGTTTCTTCTCCAATTCTAATTAAGTAATTACATAATGTAGGATCTAATTGTGCTCTCATGTTCTGAATTAATGGTAAATGTATAAATGAAGACCATAACTATTCAAATACTAAGCTAACTTTCATTATATCTTTTGTTTTTTTTTTGGTACTACTGGTAAAACTTTTCGCAAATCCCTACAAAAAACAATTACTTTTCCACTAAAAGGTAAATTAGAATCAGCAATATTTCTAAGCATCCTATCTACAGCCTCAATAGCACAACGATTACCATAGGTGCTTCATCCTAAATTATTAATCTAGACATTTTTAACAAAGTTCCTAAAGCTGATTGTTTGCTAACAGAGCAATTTATTTCACCAATTATTTCTAAAGGAATTTTAAATCGTGAATAAGCTGTGCATCTCCAGGCAACAAAGATGTAGTCGCTAAAGCAATGAAATTTTGATTTCTTATATCAATAAAAAGTATTTTATATATAAAAAAAATTTACATGTCTCTCCTAAACCATTAATGAAGAAAGCACCATTCGTTTCAGATTTTATTTTTCCATAATTATATCATATACAAATCGTTGTTCTCTATTTAATATATCTACATAAGGAATCTTCCTTCAGTCTCAGAGTACATTGTTTCTTCTGCAATTATTCTTGTTAGTTTTTTAGCTTCATTTATATGTACGAATAATGGAACTATTCCATAATCGTTTATGTTTTTACCTAATGATTTTAATATAGAATTGATGCCTTCTAAAGTCCGTACTTCAGCAGTATGAACATATATATTTTGATGCACATAATGATCAATCATGTAAGATTTATATTTATTCCATAATAAATTTGGATTATTAGAATTACAAAGTATCAAAAGTTTAGCAAATAGACGTCTTAAGGAACCAGACATTTCGTATGAAATAACTTCAGATAAACATTCTTCACAATGATTATCACCAATTAGAAGACCATGTAGGCCTCCTGCTTCTTGATATGTAACAACAGTTTATCCATTTGAATTTCGTAACTTATCAAATGATGTTGCACATCTAATATGATTAAGAAGAATACGAAGACAATAATGTTCTCCTTCAGATTGACTAACTGCCACGATTCGTCCTACAACAATATGTTATTTTATAGGTGTTCAAATTTTTCTACTTACATTCCATACAAAATGAGTTGGAAAATCTTGACACAATAATGTTCGAGTAAATTCATTTGTTTCATTCATCCGGAAAAATCCAGTTAACATTATTCTTTTTGTGTACTCATTTCCAATAATATTAGATAAATTATCTTTATTATTATACGTTACATATTGATGATCTTTAATATGTAGTTGTAAAGTATAAACAACACGATAGATTTCTGATAGATTGAAAGAAAAAAAATTCTCTAGCAGATTGGAAAGCAAAAATTTCATCTATTTCCTTATTTGAGTTGTTTTTCTCAAAGGAAAATCAATACAATCATGTCTTTTATACACATATTTGTACAAATATCTTAGTGCTTTAATAGAAGAACATACTTCGACGTTAAGATGGAAATTAAGTTTTGCACTTAAATAAGGATTAAATGGTATGACACATCGATTATCTAACATTTGACTTCTAACTTTAATAGAAATACCACTATCACGACGTTTATACAGTGGGTACGAGTTATCACCGCATATAGTATTATTACAATAATTTTTAGGATATTTGATTTTACAACAATTAGATGATAACATACACACATTTTTTGTATTTAAATTTCCACAAGGATTGCATATTATGTTTTATAATAACTGTATGAAGATGTGGATATACATTTTTATCAGGAATTTCACATGAAACTATTTTATCAACTTGATCAGCGCAAGAAATTTTATGAACATAATTAAAAATAGTGCATGGGGGAGCCCTCTTTTCTAAAATTCAATAATGTATATATGAGCAACAATATAACCAAAGATTTTTTCTTTGTATAAATTATTTTTTAACTCTTCTAATTTTGCTCTGAATATACATACGACTACATCTAATCGATTTTGAACTTCATCGTTGTGTTTCAATTCTTGTTTAATTTCTGACCAATTTGGATTACGTTATAGTTAAAAGTATATATGGTTTCCCATAACGTTGGATAATAGCCATTGAATCCAAATATCTTCGTATCATATCCCTAGTACCACATGTAAAGCTTTGTAGAAGAATTATTTTCTTTCCAATTTTGTACCATCTTGTTTCTCCATTTTGAACACTATCTATAATATCCTGATAAAGTTTTGCTCGAATTTATTTTTGATTGTTACGGAAATAATCTAATCTAGCGGTTTCAATTTTAATGTACATGTATACAACATATGGTTGAAAAAGCCTACCAACATAAAGTAAGACACACTTACCAGAATGTCTAATCTATAACCTATATGAATAATATTCACGACAAGAAACTGGACATCATTTCTTTGTTTGATTAAGCACTGCAAGAAGAGAAGAACGATGAATATTATATTAATATAAAATACTTAATAATAATAACTTAATAAAATCGAAAGAGGAAAAGTCACAAAGTTGTCTACTTGCAAAGTAGATGGATCGGTAATCAAGCACCCTAATAATAAAGTAATAAAAGCGAAAGAAGAAAAGTGTATTAGTAAATTTGTTGATTCTTTTTCAATGATTTCCACTGCAGAATTCACTATGTCACCAAAAGTAATATTGTTGGGCACAATTTGATTTTTTAAGGCCGTCTTTTTGCATCTCTGAATACCTTCATGTCAACTAGATTCTGTAAATGGAAAAAGTAAATGATATTGTAATGGATCATAACAATCGTGATAATAATGAACTATATGTGTATCATCAAAATGACCATATATAGTAATATTACGAATACAAATATTTGCATTTTGATCATCCTTAACCCATACAGCAGCTACTTGAGATGTTGCACGAGTATTCAAAACTCTTTGATCAAGCATTGGATCACATCTTATTTGTATTCGATGATCATCCAACTTAGTCATACCGCTTAAAGATCTGAAAAATCTAGTGTACGCATTACCTTTGAGGATTTCCATTAAAATAATCAAAGTAGATAGAACAAAATTTTCTGAGATTTTCATATGATTTCAACTTCATTATCTGTATCATAAAAATATAATTACATATAAGTAGGAATATTATTTTTTGGAATAAGTTGGTTTATATAATGATACATTTGTCCTTGAATTCTAAATGTGTAAAAACTTTTGTATGCTTTGAAAAGATCTTTATCGTATTTTACACCAAATGAAGTAAACGCAAAATGATTATTATATCCGCACGAAAGTTTTTTAAATTCCATGCATGTAACTTTAGTAGATGTAAATATTTCATACAATTCATTAGGTAAATAAGGTATGAAAAATTTTATTTTCCATCACAATATCAAAATCCTTTAGTTTCTCTGTAAATTTTTTGTGCACCACAATATTGACTGTTGGTGGATGTAGGTAGTACGTATGGAGTAGTTTTCGATAAGTTAATTTTTTTTTCTTGACGTAAGATGAATCTGAATAGATGATTCCTGATTTGAAGTACGAACTTCTAAGGGAATATATGTTGTAGATTCGTACGAATCATCTGTATGTAGAAAAGATGAATTATTATTTTGAGATAACGATCAATTTGTTGTGGTCGAGCTTGTTTTATCCTGTCTGTCGGTCTTCGGGTTTGTTGGTGGCAAATATAAGCTACATATGATTCTGTTGGAGTTTTGGAAGTAGTTGGACTTCGTAAAATATTTTCAATGTGATTATTGATTTCTTCAGGAGTAGACATATTCAAATCCATCATACAAAAATCTTTTATTAAACATGTGTACCGCAGAGTGTGAAGAAAGAGAGTGGTATTTTCGAAACAACTTAAAAGAAAATATACACATATTGAATTAGTGACTCCATGTTCTAAAGAGCGATTCGTCTCTGCATAACATGAACACAAAATCGTATATATATGGAAAAACCTTTTCAGTGCAATTGAAATATTTCTGTTAATATAAATAGTGGATAAATAAAAACTTGCCTTATTCTGAACGGAAAAGAAATCGGGAAATTGTGAATGAAAAAACAATCAGCAAGCGCTCTAAATTTGAACAGAATAAAGTGTTTAACGAGGTCGTCGGTCAGAACTGTATCTTCAGCTAGTTTCGAACTTGAATTGTATGGCAAAATATGAAAACTGTGTACTCTTTCTTTGTGTTGTTGTGAGAATAGGAAGCTACATTGGTTTACCACATACATATACATATACAATTTGAAGGTGGTAGAGTTGGTCAGTCAACAATTATGGCACGTGATTTGTTTTACAACTGTCCATAATCATATATGCATGGCAGGATATTTGTAAATAAATAGTAAACATCAACGTGTCCATTTAATCATGTCACTTAGTTTTCAAGCGACCTTTCATTTTTTTGTCTACATATACAACAGTATTGGATGACGGGAAATTACAAATGAATAGGAAGACTTTATTTTGAAAGTGGTGCACTTAGTCAAGCAGCAAATATGAATTTCATGTTACGTAATTATTAAGGAATACAACGTGCAATTTTTTTTCCGCATATGGAATAGTAATGTGTGACCTGGGTTGTCAAAAATGCCATGTGAGTCGTCAAAAATTACGGTGGGGTTGGATATTTTTTTTACAAATATCCTCATTTATATAAATATCAGGCGTAAGGTGTCCTTTTAATTATAATACTTAATTGGCAAGGAATACATCGTGCAATGTTTTTTTACCACATATGGAACAGAGTAATGTGTGAGGTGGGTAGTAAAAAATTCCATGGGAGAAGTCAACAATTACAGCCGATGTGGATTTTATTTTACAAAAGTCCTAGTGTCCACATTTTTGTTGTCCACATATGGTACAGTAATATGTGAGTACAAACCACATATGAACAATTATCCTAGAAGTCCATCTTTTAAGAGAAGATATGATAATATTTATGCCACTTTTCACGCCACCTTCTAAACCAATGAAGAAATAATTGAATTTAATATTTAATCCTAATCTACCTGGACTAAAAGCCAAAAACTTCAATCCTAGTACAATTGGCCAACATAATCCCAAATAATTCATCATCCTTTCTAATGGACACCTATATAATTATTCTTATAATTAGGGATAAGAATTAACTTATAATAACCTAATATCTTTACTTTCCACTTCAATAGCAATCTCACAATATACATTCTTCTTTTACCTCAAATACATGTCAATAGTCTTGCTAAACTTCGAATTTGAGTAAATTTTCCATTAAACCTAAAATACAACTCTTCAATAAGTAGATTTCTTGCTTATCTATTGACAATGAAGAAATAAGTAAATTTCTTTCTTATCTCTTGAAATTGAAGATTAAATTTGAAAAACCTAGGCTTAATAGTGTATATCCATCCTTTCCTAACCACATTGCAGGCCACCATGACTAGTGATAGATCAAGAATTGTTGGTGAGTTAGGGCGGTCGTCGACCATCAACGATCGCAATAATGAGATCATTTATTAAAACATAATTAAATAATATTAAAAATTAGTCAATCAATACTATATAACTTATAAGTTATAGCTATACTATCTCCTTGAAATTTTTTAAATTAGATTGAATATTAATAAATAATTAAAAAATTAAAATGAAATTTATAATATTTTTCATTAATATTTCATACTGTTAATATTAAACGATTTAAAAATGAGAAAATTACCTAAAACTCTTCTATTCAAGATTACAATTCAAAAATAAGGGGATAAAGTTTACAATTCAAAAATCAGGTGGTAAATATAATTATTAATTATAATTAATAGAATTTTAAATCTACATATTTAATCACATCACCCCACCTCACCCTACCCATTCCCAAACTTATTCAGAAAGCCTTCTTTCTTCTCTCTGTATCTTCTAGCTCTCACTCCTTACCGTACACTCGCCCACTCTCTCCAGCACAACTACCTCCCCTACCCCTAAACCTTATTGGCAATTTTTCTCCTCTGTCGTTCCCCACTGACATTGCTCTTAATATGACAGTGGTTGATCCACAGTGACTCAGATATATTATTTGTTTTTTTAGTTTTCGAGTTTGATTTATCGAATGATTGTGGTGGTTGTATGACTGATGTTTGCTGATGGTTGTTGTAGTGGTTTTTAGTCAAATGAGGGTTTTATGGAGAGAGCAATGTAATGTACAATAACATGGTAGAGCATGGGTATTGGAGGTGTTGTGGTATTGTTGGGAGATTTTAAGTGATTTTTGTTGGTGGCTATGGCGGATCTAGTAGCAGTTTTGGTGAGGTTTTGGGGGTTAAGTATTGTTAGGTGTGTTTGGTGGGGGGTTTCTGGCTGTGGTTGTGTTCCTGGTGGCTGTGATGGTTTCAGGTGGTGGTTGTGTTGGCGGTGGAAACGTTAGTTATGTAGGTGAGGTTGTGGGTTGGGTATACTTAGTTATTCAGGTGGAGGTGTCGATGGTGCGGTTGACGATGGTGGCGATAGCACGGTGGATCTAAGTAGGATACATGCAGTAGTGGTGAGTTTGGTGATGGGCTAGTATGATTTGTTTGTAGTGGTATGTGCGGTGGTGTTGCTGGTGTTGTGTGGTGATGGTGGTATTGCAAAGATGGTGGCGGCGGCAGTGGGTTTACAATTCCTAAAGTTCTAACAATGCTATCGTGGTCTTTCATCAACACTGATACGGGACATACTCATGGCAAAATCATCAAGTGCCTCTAATTGTGAAACTGAAGGGCTATTGGCAACATGTTGAGCAAACTTATGATTTTGAGAATAATGATTATAATGATTGGATGAATCAATTGTATTCAAAAATTTGTAAACAATCTCCATCTCTTCGTTGGCTTCAATGGTGTTGAGTTATTGCAATACTTCGCAGCATAATCAGTAATTGTTTGCCACCACATTTTGTCTATGTTTGATCGAAGTTGGTCTTTCTGATTTTCTTTATGATGTTGGTCATAAATTTGAGTTGAAAGTGGTAGTGGTGGTGCGTTGGAGATGATGGTGGTAATGATTGGTGGTGGATAGTGGTGCTTGTTCGTGGTATAAGTAGATTTATTTGTGGTGACCATTTGTGATCAAATATGTGTTTATTGTGACTGGTTGTGACCAATTCTGTGTTAATTGTGACCGTTATGACTCGTTGTGACCAATTCTGTGTTAATTGTGACTATTGTGACTTGATCACATACTGTTACAATTAAGATTGACTTGATCACGAACAGTCACATCAATTACAAATTTGGTCACAATTAGTCACGAATGACATGTCAGTGACTTGATATTTTTAGTTTTTAAAATTTTTTGTAAGGTAAAGGTGGGATAGGTGGATTCATGGATAGAGGGTGTGATTTGTAGTTTTTAATATCAAGAAATTTTTTGGAAGGTGGGGTGGGATGGGTTCTATGGTATCACGGATCGCAGCTTTACTTAAGTCTTTTGACCCTATCGCAGCTACAGTTTGCCTTACTTCGACCGCACATTGTAAATATTATTTCAACTTTGAGTTGTAATTTTCTTTCCATTATAATAGTTTATTTAAATTGTAAAATAGCTAGAAATTAGAAAAGTTTAGTATGATTCTTCGGCATTTAAACATCTACTCCCGTCAGTTGAGTTTTTATTTCGAAGTCTATTATAGGGGGTATTAGACTTTCAAACATCTTTAAAGTTTTCTAGTGTTCGCTCCCTACACTAGCCATTGTAATTTTCTACTTTCGTCTATTGTAATTTCTAGCCTTGAAGCAATCAATGATCAATTTACATTCAATTCATTTCAAATTTATGTTCCAAGATTTCTATAAATTGTAATCAAATTTTCCTTCATCCCGAAACGATCGAAAGAATGCGGAAGGTAGTCTAGCGGAGTACACTACTGCCATACAATGTCTCTTCTCTGCTAAGAAAGAAGGTAACCCGTGAAAGTTGGTATCAAAGCTGCAGCTCAAGACCCTTGATAAAAAAAGCTATGGATCCAAATTCCTTGAACACCACATAGGTGGTAGATGTTCAAAAGAGGACTACGAAACAGCGTGTGGATGTGCTTGATGAGACAACTACTAGGTTGTGCTATGCCGTAAAGGGCTTCGAAGAGAAAGTCGAGGTGGAAGAGATGGAAATTCGGAAATTACACATCCAACTGGATGAAAGCTAAATGGCTAACGCAACTATGACTGAAGCTTTGCTATTATACCTGATCTGTAGGATGAGATGGAAGCGTTGAGAGCTCAATTACTAGTGCTTCAACGCATGATTGAAAATGGGCAAGCCACCGCACAAAAGCTTGTTCATAGGCTCAGGATTTCAGAACCGTGTACCTATGGAAGGACACGTGATGCGAAAGAAGTTGTGAACTTCTTGTTCGATATGGAACAATACTTTCTTGCAGCTTTGATTAGAGATGAAATAAGAAATGTTACAATAGCTACCATGTATCTGGGTGGAGATGCAAAACTGTGTGGCGAACGAAGTAGGCTGATATTCAGGTCAACAGGGTCTGAATAGATTATTTGGATCTCCTTAAGGAGAAGATCATAACTTAGTTTTTCCCCAAAAATGTGGAATATGAGACATGTCGAGCATTACGAGAACTGAAACATACAAGCTCCATCAGGGAGTACGTAAAAGCCCTTCTGGGACATATGCTGAATATTTGAGATGTGTCAGAAAAGGATAAGCTATTCTTCTTCATGGAAGCATTGAAATCGTGGACACGCACAGAACTTCAAAGACAGAAGGTCACTGATTTGAGCGCGACTATGAGAGCTGCTAAATGTTTAAGTGACTATCAACCGAAATCGAGAGAGGATCGACCTTCGAGAAATAATCAATTTGTTGAAGGCATAAGTAAACCTTACAGACCCAGTTCGAACTCAAATGGGGGATAGCGTTACTCTCAGAATATGGGAGGAGTCCATCAAGGCAACCGTCAGGTAACTCGCAAGGAAACTATCAAAACAGCCATCAAGGAAATTATAATAGTAGTAACAGTAACAACTGGAACCAAGGAAAAGCAAATGAGGGCAAATCTAACGCCAGTCCTAAATTGAAGTGCTTTTTATGTGAATGACCCCATTGGGTGGCGGAGTGTCCTCAGAAACTGATGGTGAATGCATATTGTCAACTAGTAAGTGGTGGCTCAAGTTCAAAGAAAAATACCTCACAAGCTAGCTATCATGGTGAGACCGACTCTGAAGAGGATGAGGATGTAGTTGGCGCATTCTCTCATTGGTGTAATACACTATCGTACCGAGCTACTAAAAGGATGAAGTTCCCTCGAGAGAGCTGAAGATGGAAGAATCGAAAGCTTGCATTTGTAGGGCAAAATGCCTAATATACATTGTTGTGAAGATCAAAGGTAAGCCAATCAGGGCTATGATACATACCGGTGTTACCCACAACTACCTCGCAAGTACCGAAGTAGAGCGACTCAGACTTGCTCTAGAAAGAGGTAAGGGGAAAGCTAAAGCAATTAATTCCACTGGTCAACCAATAGTGAGAGTAGCAAAATTTGTGTCGATCAAAGTTGGTCCTTTCAAAGGAAGGACGAATTTGTCGACAGTTCAGATAGATGATTTCAAGCTCATTCTGGGATTGAAACTTCTTTGGGATACAAGGACCTCATTTTTGCCATATTCCGACTCGTTAATGATGATGGATAGTAAACCGTGCATTATCCCCACACAAGATGGGAAAACAAGCGAGAATGGTATCTCAGCCATGCAATTTAGTAAGGGTTTCAAGAGGAATGAACCCTCATTTTTGTGCACTCTCCGAATAGAGGAGATCGAAGAGACAACCGACCATATTCCAAAACCTATCACAAGTTTATTAAGGAATTTGATGACATCATGCCGAATGAGTTACCAAAAAAATTGTCACCAAGGAAGGCAATTGATCATGAGATTGAGCTTGTTTCATGTGTCAAAACTCCCACTAGGGCACCATATCATATGTCTCAGCCAGAGCTTGAAGAGTTTCGAAAATAATTGGAAAAAATGTTTGGAAGTGAGACTATCATGGAGCGCACTTCTGCACTACTACAACGTGCATACTACTGGCCTCAAAGGCGGGACAACAATGCAAGTTATGTGAAAACTTGTGTTGGTTGTCAGCAAGATATGTCGGATCATAAAAAAGCAAGCTTACTGGAGCTCATTTCCGTCCCGAACAGACCATTTGAGAGTGTATTGATGGACTACATTGGTGGATTGCCAAAAGTTGGAGATTTTGGCACTATCATCGTCGTGGTAGATCTCTTATCTAAAAATGAAACTTTCATCGCAGTGCCCAAGGATGTATCAGTCGAAGAGACATCTCAACTCTTCTTCAAACATATTGTTAAATATTGGGGACTGCATAAGAACATCGTCAGTGATTGAGATTCTCGATTTACTAGCATACTTTGGACTGAGTTGTTCAAACTTCTTGGTTCAATTTTGAACATGAGTTATAGTTTTCATCCACAATTTGACGGATAGATGAAGTGCTTCAATTCTGTGCTGGAAGACTATCTTCAGCACTTTATCTCAGCTTCGCAGAAAGTTTGGGTAGAACTTTTGGATGCAGTTCGGATGTGTTTTAATGCCTAAAAGAGCCATTCTCCCAATAAGAGTCCTTTTGAGATTGCTACCGGCTAACAACCGTTACTCTCTCATAATGTGGATATTGCTTAGAAATAGTACAAAAAATCTGCAGATCTAAAGCGACCTTTGTTTAAATTGAAAAGATCTGAAAAGAATATTGTTGAAGAGATTCTTGGCCATTGAACTACTCGAGCCTCTAAAAAATATCTTCAAGAGTACTTGGTCAAATGGAGCGGATGCAACATCGAGTAGAATAATTGCGCAAGCGAAAAAGATCATTTTTTATTTAGTGAAACTAAGTTCAACAAAAGGCATGCTAGTTTTGGCCATATTGCCTTTTGCAAAGCGTTTTTCAATTTCATCAAAAATCTCCTCAGCAGTAGTTACATTATTGGATACCACGTCCCTAAATGCTGTTGGGACTTCACGTTTCATGATCATAAGACTTATGCGGTTTGAATGATCCCATTTATCCGAATCTCATTGTTATTAGTGGAACTTTTATCCGTAAGATTAGTGGGTTGTTCAATCCTTAATGCAAGGTCTATATCGATGCCGCCAAGAACAATATTGACGTTCTCTTTCTAGCCTTTAAACTTTGGTTTATGCGCATGAATGAAATTGACGTTGGCAAATATTGTAGAAGTCGATAGATTATCTGAATAAATAACAAAAACCTAATTAACATGTTCACATATGAATTTGTATTGGACAATCAATAATTTCAAATAATGGTGAACCCCATCACAAGAAACCAAGTACAACATTGATATTTAGTCTTTGGACAAATATACAAACTTGTAAGTGACACTCTTGGTGTAATAATCAAATATTGACAATAAATTTGGTCAAACATCAACTCTATCTTTGGATCAATTCAATGTTCACACAATGAAAAGCTTTACAATTGTAACATATTTATCACCACATGTATGTAAATAATTCGATCATATATTAACCTTTTTTTGGACCGGTCAATACCCTCACGAATTACATATACACAACTTTCCTAACTTTTCAAATAAATTAATTTAGGTAAGAGAGGTTACTTTGGTAACATGTGGTTCAACTAATCTATTTTAGAAAATTAATAATTTAAAAGAATTTTAAATACCAAGATTTAAAATTGATTGTTCCTCAAACCTTATCATTTATTTATTTATTTTTTTGACCAAAAAAATAAAATAAAATAAAAAATCAGAAGGTCGATGTCAAAGCGCCGCAGCTTGGCCAATGAAATAGCGCCCCGTTACTGCCCATGGAGTTAAGCAGCCAAAATTATTGATTTTTCTTCTAAATTGCTTCAACCATCACAATCACATGCCCACATGATTAGTGTCAAGACCAAACATGCACAATTAGCACAGGGAACCCGTGATCTACTAATGGTCACTTAATTTGACTTGCAAAATAGATGGAATGATTATTTATTTTGAAATCTCCACTAATTAATTACTCATGTTTTAATCATTAATGCAAAATTAGAAATTTTTTTCTTAATGTTGAATCCGGAATAAAAAAATAAAGTAATCAATTATAATTGTACTCAAATTCAACAATTAATTTATAAGATTGTCAAATTTGAAAAAAATAAAAAAAAAAAAAATCCAAAATCTTGAAATTTAGGGTTTAAAATTCACATCCCAAAATTAAGAAATTTCAAAATATGAATTTCGACTCTAAATTTTTTTTTTTTTAATCTCAGTGATTTAATATAAATGCGACTCTGGTACCACTTGTTGAAATTTTATGAAATTTTAAACTTTTATAAAACTAGAATCCTAATTGCTTAATTTCAAGATCTTCTATGTCAAATTATCAAGAAAATTAATAATGCAGAACATACCTTAATTTTTTGGGAATAATTTCTTATTAATGGATTTTGATTCTGGATCTTGAATCTTGATTATTGGCTTTTTTCGTTCTTTTCGTTCTTGATTTCTGTTTTGCTTCTTGCTCCACAATCTTGATTGTCTTATTTTTCGATTTAATTGCTCAAATCCTTCTTCTTAATTGTGGATTTTGGATCTTCTTTTTCAATATGCTTTCTCTTTTATTCTTGTGTTGCAAAGAATGAAAAGTTGCATACGAATTGGACACATAACACTATATATAATTTTCATATGTATTTGACTTATCGTCAAATATAACTCTAATGAATCGGTCTCTACACATATAATCCGATCCACACCTTATTTAGATGCCCTAAACCCAACAATTTAATTCTTTATTAGATCACTTTAATTGAGCTCAACTTTAAAATAATTTTATACACAATTAATTATATATGTAGGCCCACAATGACAAATTAATAAACCTATCATTTTCTGATCAAACATTGTTTACCGTCACACGATATTACTTTTATTTTCGGAAGACGATAAAATTAAGTGCGTGGCAGCCAGCTTGCCGAATTTTACCTACTGAAAAGGACAGCTGCATTGCAGATAAGGATCGAAAATAGAATTTCTCCATACAATTGCGTCCACAGAAGATGATTGGTTCTGGTCTTGATGGTAACTATTGCAAGTATTCACTTTTTTAATCCCATGCGCGAAACGTGCACAATTTTCACAAATAGATGACGATAATTCAAACTGATGATCACTTTTGTTTTCTTTGATACAATGTAGACGTATTATATGTAAAAGTTTAAACCATTAATGATTCAGAACTCTTATCTTTTCAAAGTTAATCTTCATCATTTTCCTCAACAATTTGCATGCAAGGAGTGGTTATGATTTAAGAGATTTGAGAATGCATGAATAGGCCTTTTTATTAGAAGGGACGTCTTGCGGCCGAAAGAATTCGCATAATAAAATTCTTATGATTGGTAAGTTTATACAATCGAGTACTCCTTATGCGTCTCTAAAGATCGCGACTGAAAAATATTAGGACAACTTAAAACATAATTGCACATTACAGATTACAAATTACAAACAGATATGATTATCTATAGGATGAAAAGTACTTAACATTTCACATACACCAAGCTATATCTAGATTGATGACAAATTCATATTAATTTATAGTACAGACACGACAATTGTTTTTGTTCTTGCTTTATTTCGAATATCAATGATGGAATAAAACATTCAAGATTTCCCGAGATGATGAGTTTCCACATCTACCGTGATATCTATGTAATAAGCCAACCACGAAATTGGATGTGGAACATCTTCACTTAACATCTCGTATTCCAAAGTCCATGTAACATGGTCGATCCCATCTTTTGTTTCAACATGAACAGTTATAGTGAATGTCTTGTAGAATTCCAACACATCTCCTTCGAGGACCTTAACAACCAATGCCTTTTTCTCTTCATCAATGGAGTCAAGTACCATTTTTGCACTCTGCTCTTTTCCATCTATTCAAATAATAAAAAATATTTAATCTACGAAAGGAAGCCAAAATAAACTTAACTAGATGATGATATAATGATATGAAAAACTTTTTAATGTTAATTATCCATATATTTCGAACAAAAAAACTAGACGATTTGACATAAAATAGATGGTTTTTTCTCATTTGACTTTATATATGAATTATTGACGAAAGAGAAATCTATGTTAGCTGGTATTTTTCAACAAAAAGTAGCTAAAAAAACCTGAACATTCATACTGTCAATTGCTCGACGCCTCGACTCACCGCACAATATTTTGTCGTTAAATCATAGAGTACTAGATATAAATGAAGACGAGAGGTGCACGACTAATTTGTCTATTTTTTTTTTTTTTAATTCTATCTAATTGAACTTACTAAATATACTAAACACATGCAACAAGTGCAGTGAGTAAATATTGGATTACCTTGGGAGTATTTGAAAAACACGACGCAACCTGCACTTCCGAACTCTCCTTCAACCAAGTCACAAGCATGTACCTTTCCAACGCAGGCGTCGGCTAACTGGTGTGGCTTATGCCTGAAGAATTCATGAAACACATCTCCACCAGCCTTGAACTCTAACTGAGCAATTAACTTACCAGTTAATCCCATTTCTTATTCTTGATTTTTTAAATGGAAAAATGACAAATATTGAAATACATCGAAACAAATGTAGTTAGTGTAATGCAGATTTGCGTTCAACATCTCATGATTTTATAGAGTCATTTCTAAATATTTTATTTGATTTTTTCAGACCATTTTTTCCTGTATGGTACCCACAGAAATGTGAAAATGACAACTGATCAAGTGCATTGAATCTAAGGATTGAACAGTCTTTCTATAAGTGGTTTCCACTAAAGATAACTGATTCAGGGTTTTTCTGTAATTAGAAAAATAGAGGAAAAAGCAAAAGGAAACATACAATTTTACCTTTGTTTCAAATATGACATCTGCAAAAATTGATATTCTTTGATTTTTTTTTTTTCTCCACCAACTTTTTATGGTTTCCACTGAAGATTACTGATTAGGTGGTTTTGATAGTATCTGTTGCAAGGGGTTGTCGACTAACTGTCGAACCAACTCATTTAAAAGTTTAAACCAAATTTCATTTTCAGCACGCCCCTTTTGTGCATACTAGATTCATATATCCAAAACGTGCACAATTTTCATAAATGGTAACGATAAAAATATGAACTTGTCACCTTTGTTACTGTGGAGTTGAACAAAAACATCTAAAAACTTGTACATTCGAGGCATAGTACTTTTTATACTCATTTAAATTTGATCTCCAAGAGTTGTTTTGGATAAATAATGGTCCCCCAATAGTTTGTGTGCAAGAACGGTAAAGATTAATAGATGGAGAATGCATTACACGTTCTTTTCAGCAGAAGGAGACATCGTATAGAGGGGACAAATATAGGAAAATAGGAAGAGAAAAAAAAAAGGGATCGTACAATTTTACCTTTGTAGAGAGACAGATGCTAATAATAATTCAAATATGACATCAGCAAAAATTGATATTCTTTGATTTTTTTATTTTTTTTTTACGAATTTTTTATGGTTTGTAATTGGACCTTAATCTACAGTCCCTTTCTCGATAAGATTGGAGTGTTTAAATTGTGGCTGGAGCCGCTTCGGGGTTGGAAACGCGTTTCGACAATGATTCGTTTATATCTTTAAATAATTCACGCAGGAAAAATGTATGGGATTTGTTCCACTGGAAGACAGCCCTAACCCTAAATTGAGTTATCTGATATACATTGTTCGTGATTCATGTAAATTGCTACGTATTTGGTAAGGAGATTAGATAGTACTGGTCAATACTTAAGAATGAATTTTAAGCCAAATTACATTTTTAAAATATCAATATGTAATCTGTATTAGTATTGATTTTTAATCATCTCATCTAAAAACTATTTGATGTAAAGCGAGATAGGCTAAGCCTTTTATGGCATTCAATCGCCATCATTTGACTAACTTGACTCATGGGCTTAGGAGATGCCTTGTTGCACCATAACAATTGTTATCTCATTAAGATGTTCTTGTGACTTAAAAAAGCATATCCTATTTTTTTTTTTTTTTTTAAATGAGCGGCTTGCTCTTATTAATAGAACATTACTTGTGGCGGAGGAATATCATGGTTACAAATCAAATAAAACCAACTAGACTTCTTTTGTTTTTTTTTTGTTTTTTTTTTCCAAACTCCTTGTAATCTAAAACAACATTGGAAGATTTAAAGTCAATTACGAGGAGAAAAATCTCCTAAATTTGGAATGCTCAGTTTATCCATACGCAAAGCTCCTCTAACTGATGATGAGATTGCGATAGAATCCATCCAAATCTGTAAAACACTAGACGCTTCCAGCTTCAACAGGATATTAGTCACTGAATTACTCTCACGATGTATGTGTTGAACTCTACATGAGATTATAGACAATAGATACTCTATTTCTTCCCAGTAATCCTCTAAATACCAAATACCACAAACCTTCCTCCTTAGCCAATTAACGATAATCAATGAGTCTAGTAACACTTCAAGTCGGTTAATCTCCATCCTTTTAACATCTCGGAGCCTATATAATAATGCCAATAGTTCAGCACCATTATTGGTACCCTTAACAAGATTCTCAGCGAAGGCTATGACAATATCATCTTTCTCATTCAAAATAATACCTCCAGCACCACAAATTCCAGGATTTCCTAGGAAACATCCATCAGTATTGAGTTTGTACCACCGCTGCATTGGTCGTTGCCATCTCACTACTTTAGTTTTTTTTCCTTTTAATCGGCTTTACTGGTATATTAAGTTCTCTCAACACCCATTCATCTCTTCTGCTTAACGTTCTCGCTTCTTTTAGCTTTAACCCCACCCAAGAGATTCAAACTTTTATTTTTCTCCAAGTAGCTTCAATAGATTCCATTTTTCCCTCCATCTTGGCCGAACATCGCCACATCCATAAATGCCAGCAAATTATACTAGGAATAATACCTACCAGAGTACCTTTATGTGATGTTTGTTTTGCTCTTCAAAACCAAATTTCTATATGCTCTCTCCATCCTTGAGTCTGCATGCATCGAATTCCTAGTAAGATTGAACATTTCTGCCAAATTTGTTGAGCCGCATTCCCCAAGGCCAAGATATGATAAGGATCGAGTTTTACCATCCTACCTGAAAATCAATTGATGTCGGTGAGAGTATGGTCGATCTCCATCATTTGAGAAATCCACAATGGACTCAAAAGCGATATCGTTGAAATCGGGGTTATCCAACCATAATACACTATAGTTCACGTGTAACCCTAATGGGCATGTACGTAGCTGAAACCTTCACTTCGTAACATGCCGATTCTCTAATATATTGTACCAATAACCTCTCTGTAAACATGTTTTTGTACTCTACTTTACTGTGACCGCAAAAGATTTTGTACATCATCAATAATATTTTGCAGGTCCCATGATCCATCTACTATACCGGTTACGTATTGAACGACATATTAAAATCAATATTAATACGTGACGTGTTTTCTGGTGTGCTTCAGAATTGATTGGCCAAGATGAACTTTTTTTTGGCAATACAATTGTTTCATCAATGCTCAAGTTTAGTTTCCATTTTCAATGATTTGAAAACTAAGGACTCAATGTGTAATTTTCTCGTACCCACTTAAAAAAAAAAAAAAAGGCTTGAAATATTGGTTGCTTAATTAGTTGCTTCAAAATCCATTTGAAACACAATATACTATACTCTCTCATCGGTCCAAGTGTCTCGATACTTCTCGTTGTCTAGTAGATAACAAAGCTATTGACACGACTAATGATATTCAATCCTATTGATGCTAATAACCCATTTAGCTGTGAATTAATTGATTGAACATCTTAAATATGAGTCGTATTTTTTCATCTAAGATGTTCAATCATATTAGGACACTTATGGACAACTAGGTTTATGCTTAGCACCGATGAGGTAAAATAGCATGTTCCCATAGGCACACTTTTGGCAGTTACCAAGATATTTAGATATCCATTTTGTATTTATTTGTACTAAACGCCGAGCACATTTTGTTTTCCTCGCTCTACTCAATATAATTTAATTTATTGGCGAAATTAGAGGTGTTAAATGCGGCGATAAGAGCAACTTCACTGGCCGACCCCTAGACTCGCCTTGTCTCGAGAAAGTTAGGCTCGGCTTGTCCCACAAGCTCATTCTTGGTTGGAGGTGACCAAGACGGCTATCGACTCACCTTCATCTTTTTTTTTAAAGCTGGAAATAGTATTTTGCAGCTAAAATGCGAGTCACTCGAGAGCCAACAAGCTGGGGCTCGTATGAGTGATTTGTTGCTCGGCTCGTGCCAACAGTTCGTTGGGATGTGAGCTGAATCGTATCAAGTCGACGAGTAACTCACTTCACTTAACACCCTTAAACAATATAGATAACTTGAGATTTTGCTACATAAGAGTACTATCAACGTTTATTACGGCATCAATGTAATAGGCCTACCATGAAATGAAACAAAACACCTTTTGCTCCAAAGTCCATTTATCCACGTGATAGGGTTCTCATGTCGAAGAGACGAGCTGTCAAGTTCATTTATAGAAAATAATGAAAAAGATTGAACAGATTAAATGGAATACAGAAGGGGTCTCTTTATTAAAACCCGACTGGCATTGATTGATTTTTTCATATGATTGTCTGTCAACGTTATTAGCCTTTGCTTTGCCAATTATTCTGTTTCTTTATACTTTTATATGTAAAGACTGAGTCTTGTGAAGGCTTGTGTGTGCTCTGTGATCTGAGTGAGATTGCTGAAGTTTCATTGATTTCTGCTGGCAGAGTTGCCCTTGAAAGCTTGTCAAGTTGAGTCGTTAACTAGAGACCAACTATTGGTCTTTTATTCAAGAAGCGCTGGAGTTTAATGGCCTTTTGTTGTAACTTCTTATTAACCGTGATTATTACAATTTAGTTCCCATTATAGCAATTATTTTTAGATTATTTCCTTAATAGAATATTTTGTCCTAGATTAGTTTTATTTCCTTACATAGCAGATTTTACATGTATTAATACACCATTGTATTGTATATTGAATTCATGAAAATTACTTCATTCCACACGAAACTTAACATGGTATCAGAGAGTTAGGTTTCGTCTTCCATACCTTGGTTCCTGCCAAGGCTGATCATGCTCTTGTTCGTGCCTTGGATGCCAACAAATTCCTTACAGATGCTTCATCCCCATACTTCCTGCACTCATCCGATCAACCTAACCAAATTCTTGTTGATACACCTCTTAATGGCGACAACTATCCGGCCTAGCGCCGAACAATCACTCGTGAATTGAATCCCAAGAACAAATTAGGCTTTATTCTCGGCATCATCAAACGTCCTACCGATGACACCGCTGCAACACTACTTTGGCGCCGTTGCTGTATCATGATAATGGCATGGCTTCTACACTCAATTGATCGGTCACTTACACGCAGCCAGCCTCCTGTACTGTGCCACACTGAACGACTTGTGGGTGGAGCTAGAAACTCGTTTACAACAAAGCAACCATACCAAAATCTTCCAATTGAATTGGGATTTGGTCAATTTTCACCAAGAACAACAATCAATCACAGTATACTATGGAAAATTGAAGGAGTTATGGAATGAATTAGCCTCCTTACAACCCACGAATCCATGTACATGCAACGCTTCAAAATATCTTGCTGAACTTCAAGACACTGACCGGGTTTATCAATTCCTCATAGGCCTAAACGAAAGTTTCCAATAGCTTCGTTCCCAAATTTTGGCTACAGACCCACTTCCATCCATTGGAAGCTGCTATTCCATCCTCCATCAAGAAGAAACGCAGCATCTGATTCAATTAACCCCATCTCAACTGGATGCTTCAGGCCTAATCACCCGTTCTACGCTGCCCGACACCTCATCTTGCCCCCGTCGTTGTGGCCTGCTGGGACTCCTCTACGTAAAGCTTGTGGTAAACCGGGTGACACGCCGAAAATGAATTCGACTTTGATTACCGCAAGTGTACGGATCGTTCAAGTAATAAAATGAGTTTTTTAAGTCCAAGTATCGTTCCCACAGAGATTGAGTTAGTTTGAGTTTTACCTATCTCGACCTTAACCGAAACTAAGGAAATTCAATGAGACGATTAAACTATTGAATTATCTAAATTAGACTACGAATGAAAATTTAATGAAAATGAACAACTAAATGCAAATTACGATGTGAATGAAAATGTTTGAAGAAATCTATGAATGAAAAGCGTACTAGGATCCTGAATCGCTAAGTAAGTTCACTTTTAACCTTTATTTTACAATTTGATAGCACGATGAATTGGTTGAAGAGTCAATGTTCCTAAAATATTTAACAATCTCTCTCGAGTAGAGTTAAACCTATTCTCGCATACTATTTGACTATATTTCTATGACAAATGCCAATATACAAGAACGCATGACGTTTTATGAACACTTAAAGACTCACGTAAAGTATAGCGGTATATTTCTATCCCCTATCGAACTTTACGATGATTTATACATTGTAGAATCTATTCCCCTTCTTTCGAATGCATGAAATAGACCACCCAAACTCACACAATCATTGCGCATATAATTATGAAGACGATAAAGTGAATATAAACCATTCAACATCCAACATTCGTGTTTAAAATCAAATTGCAAAACAAAGAATTAAAAGTTCACATTACGAGGTTCATCGTTCACGTAGTACAATTAAAAATCTAGCCTAACATGGGTAAATTAAAATAATAAAGAAAATATTTAGGAGAAAATATCACCTAATTCTTGAATGTAAATCTTGAAATCTTGGATTTTGGAGTGAAAATCTTCATTCTTGCCTTCGTTCTTGCTCAAAAAGGTTGTTTTTCTCTCTAGGAAAGCATAAAAACCTAGTTCTGGACGAGTTTAAGCTTTTATAGTTGCCCAGAATCATTACCATAAGAGTTTGAGTTGGATAAAGAAACAAAAGATTTTCTTGCCCAAAATACACCTTGCTATAGCAAGGTATATTTCCATGCTATAGCATGGGCAAAGTAAATACTTCCTGAAAATCTCTGTTGAAGTTTGGGCTATAGCAAGGTATATTTCCATGCTATAGCATGGAAGAATTTTCGCTTCTAGTGCAAATTGATCCTCAATCTTCTTTTCATTCCACTTTTGGCTTTTCTTTCTTTTCCATCCTCCTCCAGTCATCCATATTATTGACAATTAGATCCTTAGCGAGATTCCATGATTGATTCATCGTTCGGGTCAACTTATGAATAATTACAATTTAGTCCCGAAACTTTTATTTCCTTCCATTTTGGCCCTTTTAGCCTTTTTTCGCGCACATTTCATTAATTCCATCAAAGTAAGCCTACAAACACAATTCATATTGGATTAAGACGTATTCAAGAATTTATATCAATAATTAATCATGTTTTGTCGCATAATTAAGTGCGCAAAACACACTTATCATGGGTCACCAAAGGAACAAATGTTCCGAAATTATTGGATACCCGAAGTGGTGGCCGTCCAAGAATAAACGCTAAGCGGTTTCCTCCTCACCTATTGCTCATCAAGTGTCCGCTACCAGTACACCTTCAACCGTGAGTAGAATCCCTGGGCTCTCCATCGATCAATATATCTAATTGATGGAGAAACGTGGGTAGTGGATAGTGGTGCCACACACCTTTTTTTTTTGTCTTTACGGAGAATTGCCTCGATACGATCATTTACGTGTATTTGGTTGTCTGTGCTATACGACACTACTTCTACCCATCATGATAAGTTTCAACCTCGTGCTCGTCCATGTTTTTTTTAGGATACCCCTCCACTCATCGTGTGTATCGGGTTTATGACCTTAGACCACAAACGGGTTCTCATATCTAGGGATGTCACATTTCTCGAACATATTTTTCATTTCAAACTTTTACCTCAACTTCCTACCTCCCCCATTGTCTTACCTCTTCGTGTTCTTGACCCTCTTGCTCCTGTTCCGATACTTCTATTCCGCCGCCACTTCCTCTCCTCCTCCAGAACCTCTTCTCGTGTTCCCTCCCTCTCGTCCTCGTCGCACTATACATCGTCATGCTCACCTTAGTGATTATGTATGTCCTACCTTACCATCCACCTCATCCGTTATGACTGGCCTCGCTCCAGTTACATTTTCAAGTACGTCTCATCCCATTTTACAGTTTATTTTATATCGTAATTTCTCTGCGTAATATTTTGCTTTTTTATCTACATTATCATACTCTTCTGACCCTACTCGATATTCTCAAGCTGTTTAACATTCCCAATGGCGTGATGCTATTCAGGCTGAGATTCAGGCACTTGAATCTAATAATACTTGGCTTCTTACACCTATCCCTCCAGGCAAGAAACCCATCGGTTGTAAGTAGGTCTTCAAAATTAAACTCCATGTAGATGGTTCCATTGAGAGGTATAAAGCTCAATTAATAGCCAATAGTTACACTCAAGTTGAGAACCTTAATTATCATGACACTTTCGCTTCTCCTGTGGCTCAACTTGTCACTATTCGCTGTGTTCTAGCAATTGCAAAAGTCCGTCATTGGCATCTCCATCAGCTTGATGTCAATAATGCATTTTTTCATGGAGATTTATAGGAGGAAGTCTATATGACGCTTCCTCCAGAATATGGTCGAGATGGGGAAACTCGTGTTTGTCGTCTACTTAAATCTCTCTATGGTCTTAAGCATGCTTCCCGTAATTGGTACTCCAAAGTGTCCTCCGTATTGTTGTCAAATGGTTTCGCTCAGTCTACGGCTAATCACTCACTTTTAACTCGAACCATTGTCTCTTCTTTCACTGTTATTCTAGTTTATGTTGATGACATCTTGATTGTAGGAAAATGACCTCTCACCATCACCACTCTCAAAACGTTACTTGATGACAGGTTCAAGATCAATAATTTAGGCCCCTTGAAATATTTTATTGGTCTTGAAATTGCCCGATCACCGTTTGGAATTTTCATTAATCAGAGAAAGTATACTCTTAACATACTTGCCGACTTCGGTAATTTGGGTTCCCGACCTCTCTCTTTTCCCGTGGATCAGAATTTGAAGCTTATTCCTGACGATAGCACTCTTCTTTATGATCCCAGGGCTTACCGATGGCTAGTGGGTCGACTTTTGTATCTCACTATTCCTCGTCTAGACATCTCATTCTCTGTGCATATGCTGAGCCTATTCATGCAAAATCCTCGAGACTCAAATAACCGAGCTGTACTTCATATTCTCCATTATCTGAAAGGATCTTCGAGCCATGGACTATTTTATTTTGCCCAGTGTGAATTCAAGCTTTCTGCATACTCTGGTTCTAATTGGGCTAGCTGCCCTACCACTCGTCGTTCCACGACAGGTTTTTTTTGTCACTCTTAGGACTAGTCCCATTTCTTGGCGTACGAAGAAACAAACGGTTATTTCACGGTCCTCTACCGAAGCTGAGTACCGTGCAATGGCGATGGCAACTTGTGAACTTGTTTGGCTCAAATCTCTTCTGTATGATCTTGTTGTTGTCCATCCGCAACAAATATTGCTCTACTGTGATAATGTGGCCGCTCTCCACATCACCCTCAATCCTTTTTTTTTTCATGAGCGTACCGAATATATTGAAATAGATTGTCATTTTGTGCGTGAGAAATATCTCTCTGGGCTCATCCTTCATACTCACGTTTCTACTAAACTGCAACTGGTCATATCTTCACTAAGGCTTTCAGACATGACCTTTTTCACCATTTCACTCGCAAGTTGGGTATTACGGACCTTCATGCTCCAACTTGAGGATGAGTATTAACCGTGATTATTACAATTTAGTTCCCATCATAGCAATTATTTCTAGATTATTTTGTCCTATATTAGTTTTATTTCCTTACATAGCAAATTTTACATGTATTAATACACCATTGTATTGTATATTGAATTAATGAAAATTACTTCATTCCATATGAAACTTACACTTGTTTCTAGGTGTGAGTGTCAAATGGATTTGTCCGGATATTTTAATATCCGAAATCACCTATTATATTTTGAGTATTTCATAAATGGAACCAATCTAATCCTTGTAATTATTGGAACCATTCCCAAACCCAAACCGTCGGTTTCGGTTCGGTTCTATCAATAACAATATATATAAAATAAATACTTTCATATAAACTCTTTCGATACGTATACTTAATAGGCTACTACCCGACAATATTTATGCAAGATGAAAGTCAAGCTACGTAATCTTCAAAAAGCTAAAAAAAATCCAGTTAGATGATTAAAAATAGTGAAGACTAAAAATCACAAAAAGAGAAAATCAAAACATCAAAAATTAAATTACAGTTCGAGAAAAATAACTTTTTCTTAATAAATCTTATTTGATCCATAAATGAGTCATGCTAGAGACTGTACTTTAATTATGGACAATATTTAAATTTTTTTACTTTTAAAACGAAATGACAAAAAAAAAAAATGTTAATTAGATACATAGTTATATAGTATCAAGAAATTGCAGTACGTGTATTGAACTAGCTCTATATGGGTACAAAAGAAAAAAAAAATTATATTTTATAAGACAACCTTGAACTTGTGATAAAAAAAAAGAAAAAGAAAAAAGCATATCATAGCCCAAGCAAAGAATATATCAAGTTCAATTGCCACTCGTTATAAAAATAAAAAAATCACTCAAGTTGTAAACAATGCAAATAAATAAAAGCTTGAATTATTGAAAAAAAAAATGGACGCTTTAATAAAAAGCTTGAACCTTTTGATTTATAGAAAGCTCAAATTTGAAAGATTAAACTGTAGTAACCTCTGAATGCAACAATTTAATGTGAAGTGAGATGCAAAAAATTAGGAGTCAATAATATTTTTTAGGATTAGAGTCTAAAGTTTTAGACAAATTATTACCTAAATTATAGTTTTTAGACAAATTGTAAAAAATAAAAAATTATATAAAAAATCAGTTCCATTCGGGTACTTACAATTCTGGTTCAGGAACTAAGAACCAATCCGAACCCAATCGATTCTTGGTTCCAATTTCCAATTTCCAATTTTTTATTTTTTTGCAATCGGACCGGAACCTCCGGTTCGGATTCAGGATGTTCAATTTTGGTTAAAATGTTGAGGCCTACTTCTTTTTATTGGTGTATAGTGCTCTTTATCCCTTCAATCATTTCTCTTTGTTAACATTGTTCTGTCTACTTACTGCTAAATCATTTATGGTGCAAATTGCATCAACAACTTATAGGATCTTTATTGCATTATCACGTTCCATAATAATGCAAAAATTCTGATTGAAAAATGCTATTGAGTATGTAAAAATGGCAATTAAAGAAGTTTATTAAAATGAAAATACAAAATGGAAATGTTATTAAAATGTAAACATTACAATCAAAGAATGCTATGGATACTAAAATTGCGACGGTAAATAAATGCTATCTAAAAGATTTTTATAGAACTTTATAATAACATTCTCTATAATAGAAGGTGATGAATAGCAATTTTGTCGTGCCATGCCTTAGTAGTCTCAAATAAGGCGTGTAGGCCTGCCCTATTGGACTTGGCCCTTCCCCATAAAGCCCCACCATCGAGGCATAAACGCCCTCTTGCTACTCATATGCAAGGTGCCATCTTAACCTTCCCCGACCAGGATCGCTCCATACCTGTAGCGTTCACGATCTAGTGTTGGAATATTTTAACAATTTGGGGCCACATGTAACATATTGGAATGTGTGTGCTATTATCTAAAGTAAATTAGTCAATTAAAGTGATCCACTAAAGATGAATTTGACTAATGGGTATTGGATTTCATGGAATTAAAGTGTAGAGACCGAAAGTTTGTTTTAAATTGTTGAGGGGCCGATTTAAAACAAATGAAAAATACTGAATGGTCATTATCTTATGAATATATGGTTATGGTCCCCATTTTGAGTGTGTTCTTCAAGATTTCTACATCCCCATCCATAGAAATCAAGATTGAAGTGAAGTTCACAAATCAAATTGGAAGATCGTAATCCTTTCAGGCCAACAATTAGAGTTTCTTAAGCCATTGCTTGCAATTTAAAATTAGGGTTAATATTTATAAATCAGTCCCTAAAGTTTAAAGTTAATCCTAATTGGGCCTTAAGGTTACGAGTTTTAATAATTCAGCCCATGAAGTTCTGAAATTAATTAATTTGTGTCATTTAAGTTCTGAATTTAATTATTAAGCCCATGAGTGTTCATAATTGGTTTAGTTTGGCCCCTAAAGTTCCGCATAATTGATTTTTAAAATCCTAAACTTTCCAATTATTAACATTTAGCCCCTAAAGTTTTAAATACTTAATTTTTGACCCATAAAGTTTTGAATTAATTAATTTTGACCCCTAAAGTATTGAATTATTAACCCATAGGCCCTTAAAGTTTCAAGATAAATAAAATTAAGTATTATACTTATCAAATTATGGTATAAAGGACTCAATTGAGTTTATAATATTCAAAAGTGAATTGATTGAAGCAATATGTTGCCAAAGCAATCTCTTTTGTGAAAATTAATTAACTTAGAATATTAGAAGGAATTCGTGTGTATGCTTGTTCATGCGGATATTAGCCGGCCCAAAGGAAGGTTAATATTTGGCCGAATTTGATACACACTTGTGGTGATAAACATGTGACAATTATAAGGTTTCCATGTGAATAATAAATCAATCCAAAGATGGGTTTATTATTTGACAGGATTTATTGTCAATGTTTGATCACTATACCAATAGTACCACTTACAGTTAATATTACTATCCAAAGACTTGATATTAATGATGTGCTAGGTATCTTGAAATGAGATTTACCATGATTTGAATTAATTGATTATTGAATCTTAATATTGATGTGAGCATAATTCTTCCATTTTCTCTCTACAGCTAATTCATCTGCTAATATCAACTCTATTCCCAAGCTCAATGGGACAAATTTCAAGGATTGGAAAGAGAATGTGTTAATTGTTCTCGGCTGTATGGATCTAGATCTTGCGCTCCGGACGGAGCAACCCACTCCTTTTACGGATGAAAGTTCACCTGATGAAAAGAGGAACTTTGAGAAGTGGGAACGCTCTAATCGCATGAGTCTGATGATCATTAAGCGCGGCATTCCGGAAGCCTTTCGAGGCGCAGTATCTGAAGAAGTGATTAATGCTAAGGATTTCCTTGCCGAAATTGAAAAACGTTTTGCGAAAAATGATAAGGCTGAAACAAGCACACTTTTGCAAAGCTTGATTTCAATAAAGTATAAAGGCAAAGGAAACATAAGGGAGTACATCATGGAGATGTCTCACATTGCTTCAAAGCTTAAGGCACTAAAGCTCGAGCTGTCTGATGACTTGCTCTTACATCTGGTATTGATATCGCTTCCTGCACAGTTCAGTCAATTTAAGGTCAGTTATAACTGCCAGAAGGAAAAATGGTCTCTGAATGAGCTCATTTCATATTGTGTGCAAGAGGAAGAAAGGTTGAAGCAAGATAGAACTGAAAATGTTCACTTGGCAAGCACTTCTGCATGTGGAAACACGTGGTACTAAACACAAATTAAATAAAGAAAATTTAGCAAAATTATGGCACAAGCGCTTAGGTCACATCTCTAAATCTAGAGTTGAACGGCTTGTGTCAGATGGTATTTTAGACTCCCTTGACTTCACAGATTTTAATGTATGTATTGAATGTATCAAGGGAAAACAGACCAAAACAAAATGATTAGGTGCTAACAGAACTTCGGGTGTCTTAGAATTGATACACACAGATATTTGTGGACCATTCCCTACGGCTTCTTGGAATGGTCAACAATATTTTATATCATTCATAGACGATTACTCACGTTATGGGTACCTATATCTTATTCATGAAAAGTCTGAGTCACTGGACATGTTCAAAGTGTTTAAAACGGAGGTTGAGAATCAACTCAGCAAAAGGATAAAAAACGTTAGGTCTGACCGTGGTGGTGAGTACTACGGCAGAAATGACGGTTCAGGTAAACAATGTCCATGACCATTTGCTAAATACCTAGAAGAATGTGAAATCGTCCCACAATACACCATGCCAGAGACGCCTAGCATGAATGGTGTAGCTGAAAGACGAAACAGAACTCTTAAGGATATGGTAAGGAGTATGATTAGTCATTCTACTTTATCAAAATCACTCTGGGGAGAAGTATTAAAGACTGCAGCTTATATTCTGAACAGAGTACCAACTAAGGCTGCTGCCAAAACTCCATATGAACTTTGGATAGGTAAAAAAGCCTAGTCTAAAGCATTTTCATATTTGGGGATGTCCAGCTGAGGCTAGGCCTTATAGGCCATATGAAAAGAAATTGGACTACAAAACAGTAAGCAGCTACTTTATTGGTTATTCTGAGCGATCAATGGGTTATAAATTTTATGATCCCACAAGTAAGTCAATTTTTGAAACGGGAACTGCAACATTTTTTGAGGATGTTAAGTTTATGGGGAGAAATAAGGTTAGAGACATTGTCTTTGAGGAAGAAGTTGAGGATACTATTACTTTTGACAATGTACAAGTTCTTATACCTGTCATTGATCAAGAAGTATATCCAGAACCTCAACAAGACAATGTTGAAGAACCTCCCATCCAAAATGAGGTAATTATTCCAGAAGTTCAAACTCAACAACCTCAAGAACCAATACCTTTAAGGAGATCCACGAGAGAAAGGAAAAAGTCTATTTCGGATGATTTTATAGTATTTCTCCATGAACATGAGGAAAATAATGGATTGATGGAAGATGATCCAATCAACTTCCGTCAGGACATGCAGGGTTCAAACTCTCAAAAGTGGATTGATGCCATGAATGATGAGTATAAGTTTATGCAAGACAATAAAGTTTGGGATCTTGTCCCATTACCAGAAGGTGAGAAACCCATTGGTTGCAAATGGATATTCAAAACCAAAAGGGATTCGAATGGTAATGTGGAAAGATATAAGGCTCGTCTTGTAGCTAAAGGCTTTACTCAAAAGGAAGGTATTGACTACAAAGAGACTTTCTCTCCAGTTTCAACGAAAGACTCTTTCAGGACAATCATGGCACTTGTTGCGCACTTTGATCTTAAATTACATCAAATGGATGTTAAGACGGCGTTTTTAAATGGTGACATTGATGAGATGATTTATATGGTGCAACTAGAAAACTTTGTGTCAGGAGACCCAAAGAATATGGTTTGCAAATTAAAGAAATCCATTTATGGGCTCAAGCAAGCATCCCGTCAATGGTACCACAAATTTCATCAAGTAATTATCTCATTTGGTTTCGAGATGAATGCTGTTGATGATTGTGTGTATCACAAGTTCAGTGGGAGTAAGTATATTTTCCTGGTTTTGTATGTTGATGACATACTGCTTGCCACTAATGATATAGGCATGTTGCACGAAACCAAGAGATTTCTATCAAGGAACTTTGAGATGAAAGATCTTGGTGACGCCTCTTTTGTATTAGGGATTCAGATATATCGGGATCGCTCTCGAGGTATTCTTGGATTGTCACAAAAGGGATATATCAATAAAGTACTTAAAAGGTTTGGCATGCAAGACTGTAAATCAGGTGACACCTCTGTCGCTAAGGGAGACAAATTTAGTCTCAAACAATGCCCACAAAATGACCTTGAAGTTAAGGAAATGCAGAAGATTCCCTATGCATCAGCTGTTGGGAGTCTTATGTATGCTCAGGTTTGCACACAACCAGATATATCATTCATTGTTGGAATGCTAGGCAGATATTTAAGCAACGCTGGAATGGATCATTGGATAGCAACCAAAAGGGTTATGAGATATTTGAAGAGAACAAAGGATTATATGCTCACCTATATCAGATCAGATCAGTTAGAGATCATAGGATACTCCGATTCTGATTTTGCTGGATGCCAAGACAGTAGGAGATCCACATCATGCTATATTTATCTATTAGCTAGATGAGCTATTTCCTGGAGGAGTGCTAAGCAGACACTCATAGCTTCTTCTACCATGACAGCAGAATTTGTAGCATGCTATGAGACATCTAATCATGGAATATGGCTGCGAAATTTTGTCACTGGGCTGCGTATTCTGAATGGCGTAGAAAGGCCACTAAAGTTATATTGTGACAATAACTCAACAGTTCTATATTCTAATAACAACAGGAGTTCATCTAAGTCAAAACACATTGACATCAAGTTCCTGGTTGTGAAGGAAAGAGTACAGAGTGGACAGATTTCCATAGAGCATATTGGGACAAACTCCATGATTGCGGATCCGCTTACTAATGGATTGACACTTAAGGTCTTTCATGAGCACATTGCTCATATGGGTGTTGTATATCATGAGGATATCAAGTTTTAGTAGGAGTTTGTATTTTTATTGTTTTATGTTTTGGACACATTTGTGTATTTGGATATTGTTCTGTACAGAAATAAAGTATTCAGTTCATTACACTCTGTTATTATGTTCAGTACTGATCTCACTTAAGAAATAAGGTTGGACCAGTTGGAAATAGACATGTTTGGGTCACATAACATGTAGTTTCCATACTATACTCCCATGATTGATCTATGTCATTTGGTTATATGGGTGTACGTGACCATTGATGGATTTAGTCACGTTAAATGTGACGAAAATCGCTTTGATCCTATATCAATATGACTGATGGACGAGATTGTTTGAAATACTCATAATAATAATAATAGCAAAATTTTGAGCTCATAAGGTTGTGCACATTTGAAAGGTTACACATATGGCCCAGTGGGAGATTGTTGGAATATTTTAACAATTTGGGGTCATATGTAACATATTGGAATGTGTGTGCTATTATCTAAAGTAAATTAGTCAATTAAAGTGATCCACTAAATATGAATTTTGACTAATGGGTATTGGATTTCATGGAATTAAAGTGTAGAGACCGGAAGTTTGTTTTAAATTGTTGAGGGGCCGATTTAAAACAAATGAAAGATAATGAATGATCATTATCTTATGAATATATGGTTATGGTCCCCATTTTGAGTGTGTTCTTCAAGATTTCTACATCCACATCCATAGAAATCAAGATTGAAGTGAAGTTCACAAATCAAATTGGAATATCGTGATCCTTTCAGGCTAACAATCTAATTATCATGGATTCAGGTATGTTTTATGTTTATGTTCATTTTCAGATTTCAATATGGAGATGGATCTAGAGTTTTTTTTATGTGAAAAAGATTTGAATAAAGTATATAGTTTGATTATTCCTTTTCAATTTTCTATCATCTACGTCTTCAATTGTGTATCGGTTGTAAGGCAGGATGATTAGTGTAGAAGTGGAAGGATGTACCAAGTGGTAAACTCTAAAGCATGTATGATTTTTAAGTTGAAACGAGTACCAATCAAGAGCTATTGTTGTAGTTAGTCGTGCCACATTCTTGTCGAGCAAGGAGTACGAAACTATAATTCTTAACAAGCTGGGATCTAGAGCCACATTTAGAAATAAATATTAACTTCTATTAGAGTAAACACACTTGGCATTTCACATACATAAACACACTTAAAAAAAGATAAAAGACAAGCAAGTAGCATCTTCATGCATCCTCTCACATGAATACTAGAACAAACTTCACCCAACCACATCTCTAACGATGACAAATTCATATGAAAATGCAATAACAACACACCACACTTGTTTTTTCTTACTTTATTTAATATAATTCAATACACTCGAGAAATAGAGAACTCAATACTTCGCAAGATGATGAGTCTCAACATCTACGGTGATATCAATGTAGTATGCCAACCATGAAATTGGATGCGGAACATCTTCATGCAACATCTCATACTCCAAAGTCCATGTAACATGGTCGATCTCATCTTTCGTTTCAACATGAACAGTTATGGTGAATGTCTTGTAGAACTCCATCACATCTCCTTCAAGAACCTTTACAACCAATGCCTTTTTCTCTTCATCAATAGAATCAAGCACCATTTTTGCACTCTGCTGTTTCCCATCATCTATACAAAAATGCAAGTTTACTTAAAAGTAATTAAAAGTTCAGAAACAAACGTATTTCACATTCCTCAAAGTTGAAAATAAGCAAGTTTTTACTTTGATAGTAAGTTAAAAAAGTAATATTTCTTACCATGAGAGTATTTGAAAATAACGACGCAGCCGACTTTTCCGAATTCTCCTTCAACCAATTCACAAGCATGTACCTTTCCAACACAGGCATCGGATAACTGGTGAGGATTATGCCTGAAAAATTCATGAAACACATCTCCACCAGCCTCAAACTCTAACTGCGCAATTAACTTACCAGTCAATCCCATTCTTGATTATTTAACGCAATGAAAATGAAGTTCTAAATGTGAGATATTGTGAGGCAGAAAAACTTTCAAACCCTCTCGTGAATTTATAACCTAATTTTTTCATCAATTTTTATTTTATTTTATTTGTTTATTTTGAAGTTGACAAGTGAGACCTTAAATGGCAGGCAATATTTATTGCTTTTATTCGATACCCCATGAAGATATATTCAATGTTGCACCAAATTTCAAAAGGTTTGAGTTCTTCTTTAGTTCCTTCTTACTTTTTAAATTTAAAGATAGTCTTTGTTTGGTTTCATTTTATTTTTCTAAAAATTAATTATAATAATACATCTCATAAAATTCATTGAAGTTACTTATCTTTCACTTATTTTCATCGACTTATAATTTTATCAAAAAAAAAAAAAAAAACCTCATACAAAGACAATAACTTAACCACACATTTTGTAGAATCCACACTATCTATCACTTATTTATGCCAACTTATAATTTTGAAAAGCATTGAACAAAGCTTTTGATAAAACATTAACTTTATAATAACTTTTAAAGTTTTTTAAACTGAAAATCAAACCTAAACAAAGGCATTATTCGTGAGCACGTGAAACACGATTCAATAATTGAAACTCCCACAAAACTTTTAAGAAACCTTTTCTGTAACGTGGAAATGAATTTGATTTGACCATTTATTTATTTATTTATTTGTTATGAATAAAATATTCATAAGATTGCATAACACATAAGATGATTCAACTAATCATTAATCATTTTTAACTTATTAATTAATAATATAGTCTAACAATTAACAAGTCCCTGTTTGGCCATTAATTTTTTTTTTTTTCCAAACTTATTTTAAACAATACATTTAATAATATTCACAACTTTTACCAACCACACATTATTCAACTTTTATCAAAATTTATTATAAATTTGATTTTTAACAAAATCAAATGAGTGCCAAGTACAAATCTAAATAACTTTCCAGCTAAGAACGCCCCAACATTACTTGGAATCACTCCTTTTGTAAAAGAAAGCATAAAATTCTTTTTCTTCAGTCAAGCAGTACATCAAATCCATCAAAGCATCACCTTTTGATATAAACATTATGGCAATACATTCGTTTTTAGACTATTATTATTTCAATCATTTTCTTTGGCATACTAAAAATAAAAAAATAAAAAAAAATCGAAGGAATTAATGTTACATGCATGAATATTCGATTTGGTACACTACGATGGATAGAGTTGAATAATTCACTTTATCAAAAGAGTTGTATTGGATGATTTTTCGTGGCTTTTTTTTTTTTTTTAAAGGTTTTGGATATTTCTTGTTCTCATTTTTTTTTTTCCATAGAATTCGACGATATTAAAAATAAATTGTTTATTTTTCTTATTTAGATTTTTTTTTCCATCTAATTTACCTTATGAAACACGCGCAAGCCATCTGGATAATTCCCATTGTCTTCTTTCTCGAAATTTTGAATATCCCTTCTGGTCCTTTCGTTCACTACACTTTTAAAATTTTGACATTTTTAAATAAAATAAAATTACAGTAAGGACAAGTGACTCCCATTATTAAAGTTGGAAGAATACAGTACTTAAAACTAATAATTGAATAAGTGATGTGTGTTGAGAAAGTTGTCAAAAAAAAAAAAAAAAACAAAACAAAAAAGGTGAAAACCATCAATTGCAATTAAAGGAAAAATAATTCAATCATGCTATATTGTCATAAAAATGTTACATCTTCCTTAACGGAATATCACGTAGTATTTTATCATTGGACTGTTTTAAAACATTCAACTTTTATATCCAATCCTTTATACCACCAATACATGTGTTAACATTTTCTGACAAAGTAACTTAATTCATCATATTTTTACTTTTTCTCAGTTGCTTGTCCCTTTTCGTTGGCCAAGCAAAAGATACCCAGAAAAAAATAATGTTATGTATAAAAATTTCAAAGTATAACAATTTTATTTTTTTTGGTCTTTTAATTTCATCCTTACCGCCAAATAAACTCAAATCCAGGTCAATCACCTTGGGCAGTCAAGTTATGGAAGAGAACCAGGTCAAGTTTTGGTTATAAGTTGATTATAATTGCTGTAATTTGCTTTTATATTCAATACTTGACAGAGAAAAAATTGAAAGCTTAACATCCTAGTATTTTATGTTCTATTTGTGGTTTGTACAAAGTGTAGAATAGTTGGATTTGGTTGCATTTAGGTTATTTTTTTCTTGTGATATGTGAGGATCTTGGTGAGCGAGATATTTTATGAGAAGAACTAAATGACATTATAACCAATAATTGTTGTTATGGCATTTCGAACTATCTCAATTAATGTCTTCTATTGCATATTGATGATGCATCTCTCACTAAGGAAGGAGTTAATATCTTGGTGAATGGGTTGGAGGATCTTAATAGTAAAATAAAGGAAATTATCATTGGTAATGGTATTGAGCAGGTATCCACGGGAGAAACAACTATTGAAGAGCGTGTACGCATCAACGAAACCACCACAAGTAAAAGCAAAGGGGAGTTGGAAAAAAAAAAAGCAAAAGAAAAAGTCGTGAATAAAGAGAGAGTTTGTCATGGATGTGGACTTCGTAGCCAATAACACAATAAGTGAAATTGTCCAAAATTACTTGAAAAATACTTTTTATTTGATAAAATCCTTTGGATGCATTTATTATTCTCATTTAATGTTATCCAAATGACGAAATTCCCTATGGTTTACTTTTTGCAACTTATTGCGAATTATATATTTATTAGCGAATGTTCATATACTCATGTAGCCATAGTTATTATGACTATTGTATTGCTTACAATCCTAATTTTTTCTATAAATATGGAGTTTTGGTTCTCAATGAAATATACACCAGTTTATTGACTTCTTTGTTTTAGTTTTTCTTTTTCTCTAGTTTATAACACATTTTTTAGCGCGAAGTTATAGCCAATGTGAATTCCTTTTTCTGCTCGCAAGTCTCTAGCCAGTTGAGATATATATATATATAAAATAATAGGATTTTCCCTTCAATAAAAAAAGACAAGAAGTTCTAGACAATTGAGTTTCAAAGAAACTCTTCTTTTGTACTGAAAGAAAATGTGACGCCAGGCAGAATGACGATTATTTTCCACGTTGGGATCAATAGATAGAAACAAGGAATAAAGCAAGAGAAACACCAAAGGAAACGATAAAAAATCTTTATTATTCAACAACTTAATGAAAAATAACCCACAAGCCTGGTTATATAGCCGAATATGTAAAATTAGTGAAAATTCACCAAATATTGTAAATTCTAATTTTACTATCAAAATAACATGCTTAATAAAAGAAATAATATCACCAAATTATGGCTCAAATTGAGCTCTTATTCTATGTCAAAAAGGTAATCGAAATATTACCATAAACGGCAAAAAATAACTTAAATTGATGATTCGGAAAGGAAAACAGCTGAATTCGGCTTCGAAATTGATGCTTTTTGCTCGGTGACCATGTCGTGCGCACCGAAAAGACCTTTTCAGATTGGATTCATGGGCGTGATTCTGACAACCGTAGCAAACGTTATGGCCAGAATATCGAAACATGCACGTAGATGGCCCCAATTAGGAAATAACGTCAATTATTTGCCAATCTTGCGCTGATCTGCCAACTCATTGTATCTCAACGCTATCGTGTGACTTGGATCCTCCTGCATCAAAATGTTAGTTTTCTCTTAACTTTAAATGCATAACAAAGCGGTATACTTATTCAATCTGATTTTATCGATTTGACTCTACTAATCTGTGATAGATAAATATTTGTTTGAATGTAATTTTTTTCATTCAATATTTTAGTACAATATTTCAGAAGAATATCGTATTATTATTTTTTTGAAAATAAACAATATAAATCAATATAATTGAAGAATATTGTTGTGTTGCTTGAAAATGAATATTATATTTGTATTATTTTATTACTTCTGAAGAAGCACAAATTCAAACATAGGATATTTAAAATAATATTTTATCGTTACTGTTAAAAAAGTATAATATTTTGCATATCATATTCTTGACGAATTTCATGTCGATATTCTTAGTGAAAATGACTCTATTTAAACATATTCTAGAGAAATATTGTGTTAATACTCGTGAAGAAATATAAACCTTATACATCTTAAAGTTCTAAATAATATATTTATTGTTGATTCGTAATTAAAAGTATGAAATTATACAAATCAATATTCTATAAGAACATTAGGTTGATACTCGTGAAAAGACATGACTATATCTTACTCTCTTAAAAGAGGGAGTTTGAGATTCACTATTCATTCTCATTTTTCACTCACATATTACTGTAGCACATGTGGACAAAACTAAAAAATAAAAAATAAAAAAAATCTCGCCCTATGTTTAAATTTATTGTTCACAAAAGTAAAAACCTGCAAGCCGTGAGGAGAAAGCAATTGCAGTTGATATTTGCTGAGAGCCATTTTTGTTGACTAATTCTCATTTTTCACTCATGTGGACAAAAGGTAAAAAAAAAAAAATCTCGCCCCCCGCCCTCCTTGTTGACTTCTGAGCTACCCATATATTGTGTTTACATTGCCAATAACCTACTGTAGCCGGAAGACACTCGGACAAAAAAAACTTTATTCTAGCTGACTTAGTAGTTTAATTATGTATCTACAGTATTTACTGACTTTTGATCCTTTTGTAGTCGGTTGATTTTTGTAGGCGGTTTAAGATATTAGTCTATTAATATTGGAGAATTAATGAAGAGAAATTTATTCATTATCGTCCTCTTTAATCAAAAAATCTTGAACTTGTAGGAGTGATATTGATATTGCAGCAAAACGTAAACTTGAGAATTTCTATAAGTATTCATATATCAAAGTTATTTTTTTCTATTATTATTAAATTTTTGCACGTTTAGTGTTTCTTTAAGTAATCATCATCCTCTTTAATCAAAATTTTTATCTTGTAGGAGTAAATTTATGCAGAGCAAATGTTTTCATACATCTTAAAGATGAAATAGGAGGATTGGACGCAAGCATGATAGGTGAAATGACTGAAACATTATTGGAAGCTAATGCTACAAATAATGAATCATATCTACTAATGTGCTAAACAATTGTGTTCTTAACAAATCTTTCCTTATAAAAAAATATATAATTTAAATACAGAACTTCAATGCTGTAATCACTGACGTGATAACTACTGGGAATCAAGAACAACAACTTTTTATTTGAAAGCAACACCGAAGAGACAGAACCCACCAGAATATAGATACGAAATCATATTCTCTTCCCTAAATGTTAGTTCTTCGAACACAAATCCAATCATGAAGTTGGATTCTCCTGCAACCAGTGATTCAAGAATGATCACAAATGATAATCCAACCAAATCAACTACAAAAGGCAAACGGAAAATGCAACCAGTGATTCAAGAATGATCACAAATGATAATCTAACCAAATCAACTACAAAAGGCAAACGGAAAAAAGCTTCGTTTCAAATTCCAGATAAAACATTTGAAACTGGTTTCAAGAAGAAATTGAAGACTGATGATGACCCCATAGAAAATCTCCAAAATGAAAAGATACAAGACTTTTGCCAGCAAACACACAAGACAACAGAAAGAAAGATATCGTTTTTTGAAAAGGAAGTTTTTGGTTCATACGTGACTTCTATAGATGTGTATTCTGTCAAGGTTTTTGATGTAGTTGTTCTACAGCTGTTTTAGTTTTTTTTTTTTTGACATGTAAGGCATATAATAGTTTTGTCAATAAAAATAGTCTTCTGTTTTATATATTTCATCTAAATTAAATATATTTTCATAACAAATATTTGTTTTTCTTTTGAAATGCTAAAAATGTAACATCTAAAATATTTAATCTTAAACATTTATATATTATAATAAATATATATAATATAGTTTTGATTATATTTATTATTAATTACGTATATAAATTTATTCCCTTAACACTTTTATTATATTATTATCTCATTTCTCATTACCAAAATATAATATTTATTTTTAAATAAATAGCTAAAGTAATTATAAATTCTATTAACATAATTTAATATCACCTACTTAATAACTACAATAAACATTTAAAATTTCATTATATTAATAAAATATATACACATACCTTATCTTTCCATCTCCCCCCTACCACCAAATAATTTCATTATATTACGTTTCACACGTTTCTCGGCGGCCTGAAGGACAAACCCTCCGCGCGCGGAGGATTTTTTCCTCATCACCCAACAGCGAACATCGCTACCGCTTCTCTTCGGGATCATTCCGTAGTTGTTGGAGCTTGGTGGAGGCTCTTATGAAACCGAATATATCTTACCGAATATATATTTCCTTTTTTACTATTTCATTTTTACATGAACGGCGTGTGTCAATATTATGCACAATGGAGGAAAAACTTCACAGATAGATAAAGAAATAAAACGTGAGGAACAAATGTTTTCTTTCTCATTTATTGTGCAAGCAGCTACAATTGTATATAAAAACAAACACAAACATCTAGCTGTGTAAATGACAGCTATCAATTCTAACAACACCTTCAACTAGCTTTGTGCTAAATACCATAAATACCCTCCCAGCTATAATGAGATGGGTTTAGACTAACAGGAACGACGCATAAAGAGAAAAAGAGTCTATGACCGAAGGAAAAGACGTAAGAAGGAACAATCTACCGCAAAACAAACATCAATCTGCAAGACCTCCCTCCTCATCAGACTGGTTATGGTAGAATTATTCAAAACACCCATCTTGCTTAACAGTGTACGAAATCTAGCTCCACCTAAAGCCTTTGTCAATAAGTCTGCCAGTTGGTTTGTGGTGGATAAATGCATGGTTTTTATGTCGCCTGATTGCACTTTCTCCCTCACCAAATGACAATCCAACTCTATGTGCTTAGTTCTTTCGTGGAAGACAGGGTTGCTTGCAATGTGTATTGCCGCTTGATTATCACAGAATAAGAGGGCAGCTTTAGAATGATCAACTCCCAAATCTGTTAACACCTTCTTGAGCCAAATAATTTCACAAACAGCTGCAGCCATGGCCCTGTACTCTGCCTCAGCTGATCACCTGGAGATGGTATGTTGTTTTTCGAACGCCAGGATACCAAGGAATCTCCAAGAAATATGCAGTACCCCGTAACAGATCTTCTGGTGTCTCCACAAGATGCCCAGTCAGCATCGCAAAATCCTTTGAGTTCTAGACTGGACTTTGCAGGAAAAAATAGTCCTTGCCCAGGTGTTCCTTTCACATATCTTAACACATGTAATGCTGCTTCTAGGTGAGGTTTTCTTGGAGATTCAAAGTACTAACTTAGGACTTGTACTGAAAATGATAAATCTGGCCTTGTAATGGTCAGGTATAACAACCTTCCAATCAACCTCCTATACATACCTCGATCATCAAGCAACTCCCCCTCTTCTTTGGTCAGCCTTAAGTTCTGCAACATAGGACATTTAGCATGTTTCGAACCCAAGTATCCAGCATCTTCAAGAACTTCTAAGGCATACTTACGTTGGTTGACAGAAATTCCCTTGGATGATCTAGCCACCTCAAGTCCCAATAAATATTTCAAAAACCCCAAGTCTTTCAATCGAAACTGGTTATCAAGATTTTTCTTGAACTGTTCGATATAAAGCAAGTCATTTCCTCCAATGATGATATCATCAACGTATATACGAAGGACCGTGAATGAGCAGCTAGTCCTCTTACTGAAAAGAGAGTAATCGGATTTAGACTGAATAAATCCCTGAGAGATGATGAATGATGACAACTTAGTGTTCCACTGCCTTAAAGCTTGCTTAAGGCCATATATTGATTTGTTTAGTTTACAAACCAACGTGGCACCATCCTCCCCCTGCTGCTCATACCCCAGAGGCATCCTCATATATACTTCCTCCTCAAGATCACCATGGAGGAAAGCGTTATTGATGTCCAAATGGTATAAGTTCCAATTCTTGCTTGTAGTAATTGTTAAAAGGACCGTGACTGAAGCTAATTTGGCAACAGGGGAGAACGTTTCCTGGTAATCGAGGCCTGCTTTTTGAGTAAAGCCTTTTGCAACGAGTCTAGCTTTCTTTCGTTCCTCAGTCCCATCCTGTCTCAGTTTGATCTTATAAACCCACTTGCAATCTACAGCTTTCTTATTGACAGGCAAAGTGGTAATAGTCCATGTGTTATTATTAACCAATGCCTGGAATTCATAATTCATGGCTTGACACCAATCTGGAGACTGGGATGCTTTCAGAAAATTTCGAGGCTCAGCAATGGTAGATAGTGACAGCACATAGGCCCTATGAGCTGGAGAAAGAAGATCATAGCCTAAGTAATTTGACAAGTTACAAGAATATTTATCCTTTTGGAGTGAAATCGGTGAGGTGGAAGAATTCTGAGAGACCAGATTGCAGTGAAATTGTTGGAGGTAACTGGGGAGTTTTCTAGGTCTAGTGGACCTACGAAGAGGAGATGGATGAAGATTAGAACAAGAAGGAGCAGTAGGATTATGAGATGATATAGGAGAATTAGGAGATGATATAATAGGAGGTGACACTGATGGTGAGTGAGCATGCGTATTTTGTGTTATGGAAGGAGTAGATGATGATGGATTTGGCAGGTGTGAAGGAGGAAATAGAGGAAGATGAGAAGAATGCACAGAAGTATCAGCAAAATAACCAAGAAAGTCTAATAGAAAAGAGTCACAAAATGGAAAAATGCTCTCGTGAAAGAGAACATCTCTGGATACGAAAACAGTATGGGAATGCAAATTATATAGCTTGTATCCCTTTTGAGTAGAAGGATAGCTAATGAAAATGTCGGGGACAACTCGAGGATCAAACTTAGATCTATTTCGTTGAAGTGTGGAGGCATAACATAAGGAACCAAAGACCCGCAGATGAGAATATGAAGGTTTTGCAGAGAACATGATCTCATAAGGTGACCTGTTGGACATAATATGACTGGGGAGATGATTGATGATATAGGTTGCTGTAAGGATGCATTCACCCCAAAATTCATCTGATAACTTTGCTTGGAACTTTAAGGCTCTAGCAACATTTAGAAGGTGTTGATGTTTACGCTCGACAATGCCATTTTGTTGTGGTGTCTCAACACAACTAACTTGATGTAAAACCCCTTTAGAATTAAAAAATTCAGTTATAGTAAATTCTGCACCATTGTCTGATCGTATAACTTTTATTTTGTTGCTGAATTGAGTCTCTACCATGTGGAAGAAAAATTGAATGAGGTTTCTGGTTTGTGATTTATTCCTCATCAGGAAAGTCCAAGTAGACCTACTGTAATCATCTACAATGGTCAAGAAATATCGAGAACCATCAAGAGAAGGAGCTTGATAAGGGCCCCAAATATCACAATGAACAAGTTCAAACATTGAATGGGAAATATGAGTACTATTTGGAAAAGATAATTTGTGTTGTTTTGCCATAGGGCAAACATTACAGTGAAAATCAGAATTGGATACAACTTCTGGAACAAATTTGTGTAAAATAGAAATCTTATCATGATGAGCATGCCCTAATTTGTAATGCCATAATTCAGAAGGCTTTACAATGGCAGCATTATGACAACTAGAATCAGGAAAATCAAAAGAAAGTGAATTTGATTGATGAGGATTATTGTGGGATGGACCATAGCTTGAAGTAGTGCTAGACTGGAAAAGATATAAGCCAGCCTCAAGCTTCCCCACTCCAATCGTTGTCCAAGTAAAGAGGTCATGGATGAAGCAATGATTGAACAGAAATAATAAGCAACAATGATGAGAGGAAATGAATTTGTTGATAGATATTAGATTACACTGGAATGAAGGGATGCATAAGACATTGGTTAGTGAAAGTTTATCAGATAGCTTTACAGTTCCTATGTGTGTCACAAGAGCTTTATCGCCATTAGGGAGCTTAACACTGGCATTTATCATGGAAGTAACGGTGGATAGGTGATTTATTGAACACGCCATATGGTTTGTAGCACCAGTATCAATGATCCATTTTTCCTTCACTTCTGATACGGCTAAACAAAATTTATTACCTGAGAAAGGTGACATGTCTGGTAATGCTGGTACTTGTGGTGAAGATGCATCAGTTGGACCAACAACCATATGTGTGATTTTGATTTGTAGCGATACCAAGATGGAAAACCAGACTTGATTGAAGCTATGGCCTTAGTATATTAACAACCTGTTGGCATTGCTCCGGAGTAATGGTCAGGTTAGAAAGTGCATTTGATAAGTTGTGAGAAGAAGTGATTCCTGTAACTTGATTGGCAATAGAGACAGACTGTTTTCCTTTGTTGGCTAGTCTGTGACCTGGGGGATACCCATGGAGTTTGTAACACTTTCCTTGCTGATGTCCCAGCATCCCACAGTGACTACATCTAGGCATGTCCCTCTTAAATCTTGATTAGCATATACAGGCCTTTGATTACCTCCAGAATTCATTTGAGCAGCTATCATTCTACTCATAAGTACAGTGGCTTCTATATTATTCTGATTTCTTCCTGCCACATCTCGTTGTCTCTCATCTTATTGAACTAACGCAAACACTTTGTTCAACGAAGGCAATGGCTCCATCAATAAAATCTGACTACGCACATTAGAGTAACAATCATCTAATCCCATCAAGAATTGTAAAATCTGCTCTTCTTCAAAGTAGGAATTGTGAGCTTGTGGTCTGTAGTTAGATAATTCTTCCGATAGGCCTTTTAATTTGTTAAAATACGTACTAACAGATCCATTCCCTTGTGAAATTGAAACTATCATCTTCTTCAATTGATATATTCGTGGTCCATTTCCTTGACTATAACTATCCTTCAGTTCGAGCCAGATTTCGCGCGCTGAATCCTTGTGCATAACACTAGGATATAACTCCTTAGGAATTGAGTTTATAATCCATGAGGACACAATATGATTACATCTTTGCCAAGCTACGCATAGAGGTGAATTTGCAGGAGGTTTTGATATGGAACCATCAATGAAACCTTCCTTGTTTTTCACACTCAACGCCATTTCCATAGCTCAACTCCACGTCGAGTAGTTATCTTCCGAAAGTACAACAGAAACAATTTGCATACCTGTGTTATCTCCATAATGCATATAGTAAGGGCTTGAAAGATCTGCTATCATTCGACCAGCTACAAGAATCGGATCTTCATCATGATGATTGTCTAGTGAATCATCGCCAGTAAGGATTTCATTTCCGGTTTCTGAATTCATAGCCATGGATGGAAGCTCAGATCTGCTCTGATACCATGTCAATATTATGCACAATGGAGGAAAAACTTCACAGATAGAGAAAGAAATAAAACGTGAGGAACAAATGTTTTCTTCTCATTTATTCTGCAAGCAGCTACAATTGTATATATACAACAAAATATCTAGCTGTGTAAATGACAGCTCATCAATTCTAACAACCTTTAACTAGCTTTGGCTAATTACATAAATACCCTCGCTATATGATCCGCAAGAGCGTGCAAAAAAGTGGAATTATTTTCGCTGTGACTCTTTGTTTCAGAATTTCAGGAATTGGAGTTCGTTAATAGGGAGGTAGAAAGAAGAAATAGAAACAAGGAATTTTTTCCTCCATGTTCCACTGGAGTTCCCATGGGAGATATTTTGGTTAATAAGAATGTGAGGTCTTATTAAGAGCCTCATTACTTATGCTTCTATGTTGTCAAAATACCTTATTTAACGTTTACAAACATTAATTGCTTGCTATATGGCACCAGAATAACAATATGTGATGACCGTAAAACTACGTTTTTAAGCATTAATTTTTATTGTGTTTGTATATAGTCTCACCGTGTATGGTATATTGATATGGGAGTGTTGTGTTTGTATAGATGCAATCACGTGTGGAGCATTTTTTTAGGACAGTAGCATCAGGGCTAGGACAACGCTCAAAATCAAGGTTGTAAACTGAAATCTTTGAACGAACCCAGTGAACTCTTAATTGGAACTAGAGACAATATACATTACTCCATTGATTCCATTTAATCTCCGGAAGTCAAATAAGCTGATGTCCTTCGTTTTTTTTTTTTGAAGGGGCATAACTTTAAAAGTCATTTTTCACTTATCATTTTTCACTGGAACTGCACATGAATGCTAAGGAGCAACATTGTCGAGAATTTAACATTGTTATTGTGGAAACATTACATGAAACTTAACTAGAATTAATAAATGATAAAAAATGGTGGTAGTCATACTTTTTCTACCCCAGTTGGAATTGGATACCTTGTTGGTTTTTCATCAAATATCTGTACTTCTCGAAGTCTGCATTTGTAGAAATTATACTTTTTTAACTATTTGTTTTACAAGACATGATATATCATTTTGTCATCAATTGCAGGCTAGAAATTTCTTTTCTGGGCATTGGATGTTGTGATATAATGGGCAAGAAATTCTCTGAAGATGTCCTCTTCCTCTGCATTACATATCATTTGTTTTGAAACTTACAACCTTGAAGAAATTTTATAATTTGTAATTACTTTACTATCTTCAATCTATTTAAAACGCTAACATCACCTCCAAAAGAACACCCCCCGTGCAATGAACGGGTTAAAACTAGTATGCTATAAAAGAATTACATTATCATTTCAAAATCAATAGTGTAGAAATTCATACAATGTGGACAACTGTGATCAAAACGTTGATATCTAAATATTGTTCTTTGGTTTGATCGTCGTGAAACTTGGACAGCAAGTTCATAACTCATAGTTCTTCAGTCTAATAATTATTATTAAAATCCGATGGTTCATTCGTGAGAATTCTGCACATGAACAATAGTCAATTTTTTTGCGAAATTGACAATCCTAAGGTTAAAATATATTGGAACGCCACATACAGAACTCATCAATTCTTATCAACAAATTTATATATTCTTTTGAATTGATTGTTTAGTATAAAAATTGCATATTATTTCAATTATACAAATTATATAATTACATTAAATAATTATTCTAGTGCACAAATCCACCTATTAATTCCAATTGTTAAACTGCCACAATTTCTTTAACTGATTATTATGTATAGATTATACTCATTATACTAGTATATTCAAGTTTTGTATTTGATTTGCATGTTATAATTGATCACAACATAAAATATATTAGTTGTACTTATTTAATTAATATGTTTAATTTGTTGTTGTGCCTCAAGAATCACAACTTTATATTATTTTGAAAGAATATTATTTGTTTCTGGAGAATATGATATTACAATTTCAATATTTCAAAAGAATATAGACATATTACTCCAGAAGAAACATAATTTTATATTAAATTAATATATTAGAAGAATAATCAGTTGTTGTGGAACGAAACACAAATAAGATATTTAAATATTTCAAAAGAATATTGTAGAATTGTTTGAATAAAATTATACAAATCAATATTCTAAAACAATATTGTGTTGCTCTACAAGAAGCACAATTCGATTATTTATTAATATTCTTGAAAAATATTATATAGTTATTTTTAAGAATCACAAATTTATACCCTTCAATGTAAATATTGTATTAATCATGGTGAATTTAATTTAATTTAAATTACTTAAAGAAACAATAGTTTGTTTATACCAATTTTTAAGAAGAATATTGTTTTGAGATTCCAGAGTCATTATTGTGTGATATGAAGGGAGAAACATACAATTGCTAATAATTTAATATCCACTAAATAAAAGAGAAATCTACAAAGTTTCTAACAATGTTTCTTAATTGATATATTATACTAATATTAGTACAATGAAAATAAACATTATATTGAACCAGAAGTTTAATATCTCTTATGTTTTATTGTGGCATGTCTAGTTAGACTATCACTTAATCAATAATGATGCAAAATAAGAATTGAAATGGACATTTAACGAAAAAAAAATAAGATTTTTTCAATCAAAGAATTCATATATGATGTTTGTTTTCTTTATTAGAAATTTGTCATTAATCATTACTAGCTAAAATATGGACTAAATTCCTTATATTTTTGAAAATTATTTAGAGGGATATATGGGACTCTGTCATCCTCCATGTTGATCATCTAGATATTATTTATATCTAATAGATATGATACATTTACTAATGATTGCATGGTGTGTCACAATATGAAGTTTGCAATATTATTGTTCAAATTTTCAAATTACACAATTAATACAGTGTCTTGTTCATGTTAGTGAGCCTAATCTCAACATTTTAATGTGTTAGTTGGGATAATGATAAATGGTTTAACACTATTATTTATTAAACATCTTCAATTAATTTTTGAACTATTATTATTAAGAACAAAGTGCTTCCTACTTATTAGCATCGTGACAACATCAAAATTTTATTTCGCTATAATTAACTTGTGGTCACAGTCTAATTTCTCATCCAATTATTTTAATAGTGTAATATATGTACAATTGATCTACTACAATACAGTGAAATGAAAAGTAAAAAATGTTGAGAATAAATGCGAAATTTGAACCTTCCTACAATATCTCAAACCCAAATGGGTGATATTTTATAACATGATTTGCTGATTATCAATTTGACTAAAGAATTATTTCAGCATTAGGGGAGGAATTAAGAGACTAAAAATTTTTATACATCATTATATTAGCTAGATCCTCACAAAAGACAATTCGAATAAGACGAAAGATAATTCATTTAGTTGCATTTACTGATAAAAAAAAATCAACAATATCTCTCATGACAGTTTTAAATGCTTAAACTCGAATTGACGTCATGTGACGACAATTCATTAATATTATATATAATATATTTATGGAAGCCTGAAGCGTGAATGCATTCAATTCGAGGACAAAAATCTTTAAAGAAAATGGAGTATATAAGGAAGATGGTACATTTAAAAGACATATATTTTCAGAGAATATATGGACATAACTAATTATAAAACTCCAAAAGAAATCACGTTTTTGAAATATATCAAAAGGTTATGTCATTATGGGATTGAAATAGAATCGAAAAGAACAACACTTTTATGCATGTTATACTGCTTCATATTATGAATAACGAGGATATCAAAATAAATTTATCAGAGTATATCGATCGAAGAAATAAAAGAAATAATCCTAATAAAATTGAATTTACTTAAGAAACTTGAAGTTTCTGGACTTGTAGTCCGAAAATTTAACAGTGTAAACACATACGAAAAGTAAATAAGAAAAATGAAGTCGTATCAAGTAATGCATGACTTTTAATATAATAAATTTTACAAAAATAGTGGTGGATGAAATCACAAGTCCATATCTTGTAATATTGATGATGCACGAAATTTGAAATGCAATTATAATCAATTCTTCAGGCATAACTATTAATGTTATCCTTGAAGTATTTAATATGCATGAAGCATATAATTCAAATGATATTATCATGAGGTGAGCAAATACATGTAATTTTTATCATTTGACCAAGATTTTGTCTCATCGAATTTTCATGACAAGGTTTTTAATAAGACAACTTGTGTAGCGTGCTCAAAATAATAATGTACTATTTTTCCTTCATTAAATTTTTTTAATAAGGGTTTAAATAATCATATTCTTTGTATAGTCAATGTCTATAACCTATAAGACATTATCCTCAAAATAGCATTCTTATTTATTACAAATTGCATACGACTCTTGAAAAGAATAACAATAAAATTTGTTTTTCAATGGATCATCATAATGGCTAAAGTCAAACAAGGCTAGATGAATATCTTATATGAAGATGATATTGCATGTATGCTATAACAAGATAACACGAAACACACTATCAAAATTGCAATATTGAAGATATTAACATACAAGACATAAATGATTTGATACAAAAAATTTCATTTATTGAAATTAGGGGGAGTAACTGTAATTTTTTTAATTAACCAAGTTTTGTCTCACTGAATTTTCTTAACAATGTTTTAACGAATCAGATATTTTATAATATGTCATTCAAGGAGGAGTGTTGTAAATTATATGTTTATTAGTGAATGATTATTATACCCCTGCACCCTTAGTTGTTATGACTATTGTACCCTTGTAGCCTTAATTCTTCGATATAAATATGAGGTTTTGGTTTTCAATGAAATACATACAAGTTTATTGATTTCTTGTTTTTCTTCTCTTTTTTCTTTAATTTATAACACAACTTTCATACAAGTCATTATGTGAATATTTGTGATAAATTATTGATGAGTGCATTGATTGGAATCTCAAAATTTTAAATACTTAGAAAAAGGGATAACTTATTTTCATAACTTATGGCAGGGAAAGAAAGAGGGATGAATGAAGTGACCAATCCAAACAAGATGGCCGAGAAAACAAATTCAAAATCTGATTTTACTTTTTAATCTAATTTTGAGAAGTTCATACAAGGATATTCATGCATTTGTGTACCTTAAAATTGTACAAGATCTATTCAAGAAGCAATTTTTGAATCCAGAATTAAAAGGGGTGTATTCAACTGAAACTTTTAATGGCCTTTTGGGATTGAAAAAATTTAGGGGTATTCAATATAGATTTTTGGATACTCTCTAAAAGTATTGGTATATTCAATTGACTTTTATGAACTTTTAAAAAGTTTCTAAAAGTCACAGTGTATTCAATTAAACAAGTTTTGAGGTATTCAAGTTTTTATGACTTTTAGAAACTTTTATAAAAGTATTCATCGTACTAACTTTTAAGTAGAAAGTACTAAAATGAATTTCAAAAATTATCTCTCATTAATCACAAGATTTTGGGAGACTTACAAAAAAAAAAAAAAAAATTAATATATATTTTTTTTCTATATTTTTCTATCATTTTCCCTTCTACAAATATTAAAGTTATAGTTAACATTTTTTTTTATTGATTATATTAGTTACTATTTTTCTTTTTCTCTATCTTATTGTTTATTTATATTTTCTAAGAAAAAAAATTAAATTATATTCTTATAACCTTTATTTTTCTTTTTTCATTCATTTTTCTGAAAAATATGTATGTTTAATTAAATTGTAAAATTTTATATAGACTAATTTATATTTAAATTTAAATATATATATTTATTTATTTTTTAAAAGTATATTATATTAATAATGCTGAATATTAAATTTATTTTTTATATATACAATTATTATTATTATTTATTCAATTAAGGTCTTGAATTTTTATTCTTTTTAAATTTGTTTTTATTATATAAGGGGAAAAGTAAGGAGAAGTGGGAATTGTGAAAACATCACATCGTATGTGATAATTTCATAATATTGCACTAGATCTACATAAATTATATTTCAAATAAAAGTTAAATTTTTTTTTTTAATTCAACGGAAGTCCCTAAAAGTTTTAAAATAGAAGTTTATAAAAGTTTATAAAAGACTTCCACTAATTTTATACAAATCCTATAAAAAAAAAATCTTGAAATCTGCATAAATCACCATTTAAAAAATGTACAGCAAAGTTTTTAAAAATTTCAATTGAAAACATCCTCATAAGGTTGTTCCTGTTTGCTAATTCATGTGCTTAACCATCGTGATATGTCCTTGGTCGTTTAAGGTAATGAATGTCTCATACGAACTCATTTTTTGAATGCTCATGTTTAGATACTCTCTGGGAAAATTTTTCATATTACATAAATGGAATAGCAACTTTTATTCTTCCAGTTTCATCCTATTTTGCAAGCAATTCTCAAGCTCCTAATGCATCTATCAGAAAGCAACGGATGAGAGCATTTTCGGTTGACGTAAAGATGTCGTGAATTATTGAAATTTCAAAGTAATTATTAGGTCCATGTATGCGTATAATCGAGCTACCACCAAAGAGTCCTTAAACTTTCCTCAATTTCACTTTTTGGCCAAAGTACAACTCTCTCTCTCTCTCTCTCTCACACACACACACACACACTGATTCATGTACGGTTGAGGTTTGTTAAAGGCTTAGCTAGAGCCTATAATGTCAAAGCCTAGATTAGAACGAAACCATATTTACAGTAAAAGAGATTGAAAAGATCCCAGGCAAAAAAAATGGGACAAATAAACATCACTTTTTCTTCACATTGAACGATCCAGAATTAATATTCATTATTCTTTTCTATCCACACAAACATGTGAAATTGATCGATATCTCTGACAAGAGAGGAGAAGAAGACGTCTTATTCCTATCTTGCCGAGAAATAACTCGATGATAGGAATTGTGATGAAGTGTGTAAGAAGTTAGAGTTCATGATGAAGTGAAATCACAAAACAATGAAATGATTTCATGATCGCTAGTTTAATTTGATTGGAAAAGAGTCAATGACCACAATTCATCGCATCTGGCCATGACGTTCGTCGGATTTCGGGCAGATTCCATCGTTTTGGCCATCATTGCGCAAGGATGTTGGCAGATTTGTGGAGCGTTGTTGGTCTTTTCATTTGGCCAAAGGCAAGGCGACAAATGTTGGCTTGTATATGTCCCTGCCTATCCCAACCCAACCTTGGACAGACGTTAGTATGAATTTCATTGTGGGACTTCCCAGGACTCAGCGTGGATTTGACTTTATCTTTGTAGTTGTTGATCGATTCTCCAAAATGGTTCACTTCATCCCTTGCAAGAAAACTACAGATGCTATCAATGTGGCTTTACTGTACTTTCATAAGGTCTATCGACTGCATGAACTGCCTACATCTATTGTGTTTGATCGGGATACTTGCTTCCTGAGTCACTTTTGGCACAGTTTATGACGTTCGGTCAATACACAGTTGGATTTCAGCAGTGCATATCATCCTCAGACAGATCGACAGACAGAGGTTGTTAACCGTTCTCTAGGTGATTTACTGTGTTGTTTAGTTGGTGATCACATTAAGTCTTGAGATCAGAAGTTGTGTCACGCTGAATTTGCTCATAACCATGATGTTAACCGGAGTACATGTTTTAGTCTATTTCAGATGATGTATGGTCTTGTTCCTCGTGGTCCCCTTGACTTGGTTCCTATTTCTACTACTATTAAAATGCATGATAAGGTCGAGGACTTCATTCAACAATTGCAGCAGATTCACTTACAGACTGATGATCAGTTGCAGGATGCTATTACTAAGTATAAGCATGATGCGGATCTTAAACGTCGGCATGTTGAATTTGAGGTAGGTGACTTTGTTTGGGCGGTGTTAACAAAGGATCATGTTCCTGCTCATGAATACAACAAGCTTACTACGAAAAAGGTTGGTCCATTGGAGGTCCTTGAGAAGATTAATCCAAATGCTTATCGTTTGAAGCTACCAAGTCATATTCGTACATCTAACGTGTTTAATGTCAAGCATCTGGTGCCTTTTGTGGTGATAATTTTGATGATGATGATGCTTTTCCCCCTTCCAATTCAAGGGCAAATTTCTCTCACCCTAGGGAGAATGATGAAGTACGAAAGGAGTTAGAGTTCATTATGAAGTGAGATTACAAAGCAATGAAATGATTTCATGATAACTTTTGATTGGAAACAAGTCAACGACCACAACTCATCACCTTCGGCCATGACGTACGTCGTATTTCAGGCAGATTTCATCGTTTAGGCCCTTGATTAAGCGTTTTTGCCATTTATGGTAATTTTTATTTTGGTAATATCTCATTAAATAAAATTCGAATTCATATTCCGTTTGTTGGATGATGATCATGAATTTTAGGAATTTCTATTTTAGTTGTAATCTCTAATTTTTCCATTTATGGAAAAAAATATCGTTTTTTTAATTTTTTAGTATTTATTTTCGAATTTTACTAGAGTTTTGGCTATTTAAGACATTGTAAATCCTTAGAGGCAGCAGTTTTGAATTGAATAAAATTTCTCGTGAGTTTTTCTTGTATTAGTGAGATTTTCATTTTTCCTATAATCTTCCGCTACGTCAAATTGGAAGAAGACCTAGAAGTGTCTAAATTTGGACCACTTGATTTTGATTTTTTGATTTTTTAGTCGGGTCATTAATTGATTTATGGAAGAGCAGCCATTCTTTACAATAGGAACGTGCAAGATTTGGACCACTTTATTTTAATTTATCATAATTTAATTTGTGGGAAATTAATTGATTAATTTAATTTAATTTTTGGTAACTTATCAATTAGTTAATTTTTTTTTAAATCAATTGTCAACTAAGTAGGTGCTTAACATAAGAGTCATAAGTGTACTTGGCATTAGGGTCGGCCCTGAGAATTAAGAGATCCTAAACGACTAATTATTATCAGGTCCTTCAACATAATTATTTTTCACAAGTGTAGCAAAATTTAAATATTTAAATAATTAACACTTTTATATTAAAATGAAGACTTTATATAATTTAAAAGCAAACAAAAACTTTTCTCACAATCCGATATATTTGACTAGCATAAGATTTAACATTCTCACATTTTGAGATGTAAAGTTAGTAATCAAACTACTAAAATTAAGTTTTCCCAACATTTTTTTCAATAGAAATCATAGCTAATCTATTCAATCGTTCTTGTGACATGGTTGATCGAAAATAAAAACTAATCAATGTGAACTTTAAAAAACTTCTTTCAGCAGAGACAACTATGACATGAATAATCAATAATACTTTATAAGCAATTCAAACATTTGTAAAACAACGGTTCATTCTCTTAATGCAATCCAACACATCAACTGCTCCAATAATTTCTGTAGGTATCGCTTCCCTTAAAACTTTCAAATCTGCAAATAATTATACCACATCAATATCAGAAATTATATTATGCTTCAAATAATTTTTAATGTTAATGTAAGAACACTTCAAACTATTATCATCAATAAATTTAAGTCTTTTCAAATCAAATAAAAATTCAAAAATATCATCATATATTTGAAATTGTTCAAATCTATTCTGAAGTGATGATAGAGCTTGATATACTGTATATATATGAAATAATTGATCTTAAAAGATTCTTCATCTGTTTGTGTTACTCTTAATAAGAAGTCTCATCAAAGCGTTTATTTCTATATATAACCCATTTTTCATAAAATATCGGTTCAGTTTCTAATTCTCTTGCAATCTCTTTAGTATTAACTATGGCCTATTCAAACCCAGATTCTCTATAGCTTTTGAAAAATGAAATGAGCCACTTTAAATGGTCTATAGCAACATCGATATGCATGTCTTTTGCTTGCAAATGTTTGCTTACTATATTAACATTATTCAACACTTCATATCAAATAATCATTCCAAGTAAGAATTCAAAATTCTCAATTTCATATATTGCCTAACACTCCGCCTCACTTTTTGTCTTATGATTATAAACATTTGCCAATTGAAGTAAATCTTTTTTTATCTGTGGAAATTGAAATCTTATCACTGTAACCCTTTCAATATAGCTTTCCCAACGAGTTGTGACAATGGCTTAAGGATAAGACAATTTACATTTTCTTTGAAAATCTTCCACTATTTAGTAGATGACGAGTATAAAGTGTATATACGTTGCACCACCCAAAGAAAGATTTAGCTTTTGAAGAGCAAGTGGCCATATCGCAGAGTGCAATATTAAGACTATGACACCCACAAAGACTATAGAATGCACTAGGATTTAGTTGTGATAGTCTATTTTGGGCTCCTTTGTGTTTTCCTTTCATGTTATCACAATTATCATAGCCTTAACCCCCTTATATCATCAATATCAACTTCTAAATTATTCAAAGCACTCATAGCTCATCAAAAAGTCCCTTACCAAATGTATCATCTATCAATAAAAAAAAAAAAAAAAAAAAAAAAAAAAAAAAATTCTTCAACCTTCACTAGACTTACTGAAATATTTATACACTCCAATATTACAGACATTTGTTTTTCGTGACTTGTATCTGGAGTGCAATCAAGTATAACATAAAACTATTTAAATTTTTTTAGTTTCTTAATGATTATTTTTTTATCTCACCTGCAAGCATAAGTATCAACTCTTTCTAAATTTTGTGTCCTAAATAATGATGATGGATCTCTTTATTTTGGAATCGACTAATATGCTCTTGCATTACGGGATCAAACTTAACAATCATTTGAATTATAATTAAGAAGATATCATTATTTTCTTTGTATATCTTCTTATTATCTCCACGAAATGTTAAATTATTTTTAGCAAGAGTTTTCACCACAGATATTATTCTCAGTAATACTTGTCTCCATTGTTCTCTATCTCTATTAATTTGTTCTTGCACACTTTTATCAATGGTTTTACTCCTTTCAAGTTTTAGTTCCATTTCAATCTATCTACTTATGTTATTGATGTGGTCACAACTTACTTCACGCATTCTAATTTTCTCACCAATATTTCTCCAATCATTTATTCCATCATGTGCCAATTGAGTTCTGATCCCCTCATTCTTGAATGGCTTACAACAAAAACAAAATACATTATCCAAACTTTTTGAATATATCAACCATTTTCTATCATACTTCTCTCCATTAGGTAATCGTTGAACGTAATGTGTAGATGAGAAGTGTCGATTTGCTACATCTTTTGGAAAAAATCACATGATTTTCTCTTAAATGACATTTCCCTACAATTAAATCTCTTAAATTCGTATTCAAATTTTCCCAATTTGCTGGATCAATAAGATCAAATGAAAATGTACATTATCTCTATTTGTAGATATCTCTTCATTCATTAAATAATGTTTTTTTTTCAATTATATTATTTATGTTATCATTCTCATTAAACCCCCCTTCAATGACTACATCTCCGTTATGTGTTCGTTTATTATTACTAAAAAACTTATCAAGTACTCCCTCTTGAGATTTAGTCAACTTTTCAACCATTTCCTTCTTTTTCTTCTGTCAGATCCAGATTCAAATTTTCTTGTAGACTTATTATAAGCAAAGAGCAATAGAACCTCATTGATGTGTCTGAATTAAAAAATTTCAAACTTCTCCAAAAAAAAAAAAAAAAAAAAGGATTCAGCAATGATAAATTACTTGCAAATATGTAATTACAGAAGATAAGAAAATATGTAGATTCACATCAAAACAAAAAAAAATAATTCAATAAAATGTACTTTAAAATAAAATTATTGGATCTATTACACCCTGTAAATGTTAAATAGGTATTTAAACCACAAAGAATATTATATGATCACTAAATTATTATGTACTTTCTGTTTGTGGAATGCAGTAATAACATTATAGCAAATAGCAATCTCCATCTAAAGCAATGAATTGATAAAAAGAAATTAGATAAATAAACATAATAAACAAACCTAACCATTTACATTTAAAATAATTTACAGAACCCAAATCATACTATAACACTGAACGCTAAGGCAATTAATTTACATGATCAAAATCATCCAATAACACTGAAAGCTGAAGCAATTAATTTATAGGATCCAATTATTCAATTTACATGATCCAATCATTCAATTTAGAGGATCCAAATCATCCAATAATACTGAAGGCTGAAGCAATTAATTTACAAGATCCAATTATTCAATTTATAGGATCCAAATCGTCCAATAACACTGAAGGCTATAGCAATTAATTTACAGGATCCAATTATTCAATTTATTAAATTTCTAAATATTGCTATGATGCTATCCAAGAGAGAGATGATTCGATGAAGCTATTAGCCATAATTAGTAATTAATTACCTCAACACAACACACAACAGGAAGAGCAAAACATGAGAACAGCCATGTCTTCGCCTCCGCGCCTTTAACTTCTCAAGCGAAAAAATTACCCGTGTTTTTAGGTCGATAACCCGCTTGGCCACTTTTAAAACTTGGTAAATTGATTTCGAGTCACAAAAGGCTAAAAGAGATTGGCGAAGAGAATCAAGAAATTAACGGGTTACGTGTACTTAGAAAATTCAGATTTTTGGCGAGATATTAACGGAAAATATGGATCTTCTGGCCCCCAGACTCACATAGGGAATAGATAATTTTTTTTTTCGCGAAGAATGAAGATGATTCATTGATTGGAGTCTGGACGAGGACGACTCTTTCTTTTCCTGAGTTTCCTCTCTTTAAAAAGAATACAACTTTTTATTTTATTTTATGGATAAGGGTGATTTTGGACCTCTTTTTTGAGCCCTAAATCTGAGGCCCAAGGCAATGTTTGCCTTAGGCCAGGGTCAGACCTGCTTGGCATAAGAGATCATAACTATAAATTCTTCACTTTAACTAAGAGTGACTTATGGTGTGTTTGGTGAATATTATTGAGGAAATAATATATATTTTAAATAGTGATATGATGAGAAATATGTGATTAAAAAATAATGAAAAAGTTATTGATATGATGAAAAATATGAAATTAAAAGAATGTGTACCAAACAAGGGCTTAATTCTAAGCTACAACCCTTCAACTAAAAAAATAATTAACACTTTTTCGTAACATTTAATAATCTAAATATATGAAAATTGAGTCGGCAAAGAAGATTAGAGTGATTTTGAAAGTTAGAGATGGAAGTAATATAGATAATGATTATTAGGGTGTAAAAGACTTTGAAGTAAATTAATTTGAGAGCTCGAAATGAACCATTTTTGGTTATTTATATTTTTATTTATTTGTTATGAATAAAATATTCTTAAGATTGTATAACGTATATGATCCCGGATTAAACTAATACCAACTTGATGGAGAAAATACGAGATTATAACCACAATATGAAGTAATCGATCACAAGAACAAAATAATTAGTAGAGAATGGATATTTTATATAATATGGAGAAAGTATACAAAAAGTTTGTGTTTACAATACTTCTAACTTCTTATTAAATCAAAATGAAAAACCAAATATATATAGGAAACAAATAAAGGACATTTAAATTCTAATAATAGAGTTGTACTTGAAGTAGAATGCAAGAAATTGATTAAAGAACAAAAAATCACGCTGGGCAAAAATAGCCAGGTGGCGCCGTAGTGCCTCGCATACGGCCACGGTGCGGGCGCTGGGCCAAAACTACCATGAGCCATGGCACCACAACCCCCATTCTCGGGTCATTTTCTTGAAAACTTGATTTATTAAATCTCAATGCCCTCTTCAACTCCAACAAAAATTCTTATTTCTAATTGTGCTTCCAAATAGAATTTCAATTGAAATTGCCAAGTAAATTTGAATAGGATTCAACAACAGCATTTCAAATAGAATTCTTTTAACGTGAACTTTAATTAGAACTCTGAATTATCGTCAATAAAGAATTCGAGTCATACCTAAATTATAATAATTTTCACATTGACACGAATTTCACTGCAATTAACAAAACTTTAAAGAAAAAGTTCTCCACCGGAAGACAAATTCCATTACAATGAATAAACTTGTACTCTTCAATGAAAATAGAAACGCACTTCTCTATCAAAAAATCTTCAACTGAAAATATTCTCCACCTCCCAAGTAGGGGCAAAAGTGATCTAATGACCACCAACAAGGTCAAAACAAGCACTATAACAAAATCACAATTGAATTCATCAAAAGAAGGATCTTGGTTATAATTAACACCCTTAACTGCATTCACACCATCAACTAAATCAGAAAAATTGTACCTAAGTGAAATCTTATGATTAAAAATGAGTGTGTTACTAGCAACTGAATACAATGATATTGTCGATGATGGTGGTAATACGGATTTACCCATAAATTTTAAATTCAACTCAAATGTATTCCTTAAAGAATACCCCAAATTAGATTTCAACGGTACATAATCCAACTCCAAATCTACTTGAATTCTTAAAATATGGTGATTGTTCAAAGATTTTTTATAACACTGCAAGATATACAAATGAGATTCTCTATGTCCCTTTAACAAAATACATGTCCTTTACTAACTTTTAGGACTTCACGTCAATAGTATACCTATACCCTTTTAAATCAAAAGTACTTAAAAAATGTAATTTCTCTTCATATTCGGAATGTGTCTCACTATATCACGTGTTCTAATCGTTCCATCAAACATCTTTATTTTGATCCGACCAAGTTCTAATCGTCTCACTGCAGGAATTTTTTGTTTCTCCTCCTGATTTAAGTTGTGAGCATCTTTTCAAATCCCAACAACGAGTCATCCAAATCCATTTAAGTAAGTATTGCTCACATTTTTACCCATCACAAATAGAATCTTGTATTGCAATCTAATAGCATAATATCATATTTCATTATTGCCATCACGAAATATTAAGTTTTAACTTGATAAAAAAACCTCGATCTTCCAAAGAATTTCAACACTAAAAGCTCTAATAACCAATTTGTTGTCAAAAGCGGTGATAATACCGAATTAAACCAATACCAAATTGCTGGAGAAAATAATAGATTATACTCACAATATGAAGTAATTGATCATAAGAATAAAAATATTTTTTATATTATGGAGAAAAAATACAAAGATTTTGTCTTTACAATATTTCTAATTTCTTAGCCAACTATATGTAGGGAACAAATGGGGGACGTCCAAATTCTAATAGTAGAATTGTAGTTGAAGTAGCATGCAAAAAACGAAGTAGAGAATAAAAATTGCGCAGGACAAAAGCAACCAGGTAGCGTAGCGGCTCCTTAGTGCTTGGCATGGCTCCACGGTGTTGCAGCACTGGGCCAAATATTACCTAGTGCAATAGCACTATGACGATGGCTCCATGGCACCTATTATCGGGTCATTTACTTTAAAACTTGATTTTCTTTATTTCAATGTCCTTTTTAAGCCCAACACAATTTTTTGTTCTCAATTGGGCTTTCAAGTAGAACTTCAATTAGAATTCGTCAAACAAACTTGAATATGATTTAATAATAGCATTCCAAATAGAATTCTTATTAATTTGCACTTTAATTTGAACTCCTAATTATCTTTAACAAAGAATTCAGATAATACCCTAATTCTAACAATATTGAAATCTTTAAGTCTGGCTTAAATAAAATATTAGAGGGAATCAAAATATTATTCAATTGATCATTAATTTTTTTTAATTAAGGATATAGTCTAACAATTAACAAGCCCATGTTTGGCCTTTATTTTTAAAAAATCATTTTTTCTTTAAATTTTCATAGGAATAACACAACTTTTATAAAAAATATAATAAAAATTTCATTTTTAAATAAACCCAACAAGGACCAAGCACAAATCTAAATAACTTTCTAGGAAAGAATGCCCAAACATTAAGGGGCGGTTTTCTTCGTCTTACAGTTTTCCGTTTTGAGTTTTGAAATCATGTTGAGTTTGGTGTTTTGAGGGTCCATTTTGAAATTATTGAAAATGTGTTTTTTTTGTCATTTTGAAAAGTTTTTGAAAGAATTTTTGCCAAGTTATAATTGAAAGCACCCAAGACGACCATTTTTTATTTTCTTTATAAATTTTAAACTTGTTTTCAAAAACGCGTTTTCGAAAATAGGAAAAAGAACGTGTTTTCACTATTTTGAAAAATCGAAAACAGAAAACGATTTGAAAACAGTGAAGAGAACATGTCCTAACCTTTTGTAGAAGAAAGCATAAAATTCTTTTACGTCAACATGGCAATACATAATGAAATTTACACAATTCGACCCTAACAACACCTAGAAGGGGGGTGAATAGGTGTAATATGAGGAATCAAAAATTTATTAACTAATTAGCAACAAGTCACCAATTAATTAACTCTAGATGATTAATCATGCACGTCTGTTTAACCCTAAGTTTAAATACCGTAGATCATACATTTAATATATATAAAGCAATAAATGAACAACGATATGATCACTATAAACGTCTCTTTACTTACAGTCTACCAGACTAGATGATGGCACGTGTTATCTGATCTCTTGACTGCAATTCTGACAGCTTTCTTGAATTCTGTGCTCCCCTTCACCAAGTCGCAATAACTAACGCTTTTCTGGAACCCTGCTATCCCACAGCAGCCCCTAACTTGGTGGAATCGCCTATTTCCTGTAGATCACAAAAAACAACCCGTTCTTCACCTTCCTTGATCTTTAGCACCTCTGATAGATATATAGGAAGTGTGGTTTTTGATATTTGGATTTCGATATGATGTTTTTCTCACTATCAAGAACGAATCTCAAAGAAACATGAAGGTTGAAAGTTATGAAGATGAAAGAATATGAAAGCACAATACTTGCTTAATGATCAACCTTAAAAATTCTCGTTATGTGGCTTTAGAATATTTATAAGTATGGTAGAAAATAGATGGGCCGGGAAAAAATCCTTTAAAACGCGAAATAAAATATTCCTGTATAACCTCGTCGTTCGAGTGAGAGCTCAGCAACGATTGAGAGGGGTGACAGTCTAGCGATGTAGTTTACGTTTTTGTAGCTCGAGTCAATTCTTGACGATAGTCCAGCGAAAATCCACGCCTTTTTCTTCCTTGTTCCAAACTCGAAACCCCAGACCTATTTAACTAACTTTTAAATAAATTACACATTACTCCTTGAACTTTTGGACTCTATCAATTTAAGTTCTTTTGTTCACAGAATTTGTCAATTACGAAATCAACTAAAACCTAACACAAAATCCGTCAAAGCATCACCTTTTGATTAGAGGATAAACATTGTGGCAACTGGCAATACATCCATTTTATAAACTACTATTATTTTACATAAAAAAAAAATTGAAGTAATTAATGTTACAAGTATACAGATTCGGTTTGGTACCTGACCATGAATATAATTGTATCAAACGAGTCATATGGAATGATTTTTCGTGGCTTTTTTTGGATTTTGCATATTTTTTCGTCTCATTGTTTTTATAGAATTTGACAATATTAAAATTAAAATTATTTATTTTTTCTTTTACAAAAAAAAAAAATGTTTTTTGTTTACATAATTTGCTTTATGAAACTAGCGCAAGCCATTTGAATAATTCCCCTTGTCTTCTTTCTCGATGTTTTGAATATCTCTTCGTGTCTTCTTGTTCACCAAACTTAAATTTTTGGATATCTATGGGAATATGAAATTAAATAAAAATACAGTAAGGACATGTGACTCCCATTATTAAAGTTGAAAAATGTACTCTAAAACTAATACATTGAACAAGTGACTTGTGTTGAGAAAGTTGTCAAAAAAAAATATAAAAAATAAAAAATAAAAAATCAGAAGTTAAAGAATGCAATTAAAGGAAACAAAATAAAATTTTAGTTGAATTATATGAACATTATAATTAATTTTAATTGTCATGTCAATCGTCTAGAATGTACAAGGTACATTCCACTGCAAAATATGATTAATCACAATGATTATAAATTATTAGTTAAGTATTAAATATAAAATTAGGCAACATCATAATACGTTCAAAAATCACGAGAAAAAAAAAAAAAGAAATGTGGCATTACTTATCCTCTAAAAATAAATTTGGTTCTCGAAATTAAAACTTATAAAATAAATATCAGTACTTGGAGCGTATTTCATCTTTGTACTTCTAGGTTTCCATTTCCATTACACGGTTTTACAAAATACATTCAAAACTTTGCTATCTACTCTCTCTAATATTTTTACTTTGACCCCTTCATAAGTCAAATTGTTGCAAAGGTTCAATAATTCATAGTTTTGAAAATATGAAGTTCTGAGTACATATCCTCGACATAGACGCATGAAATACATTTTTGCAACCTTGAAAGTGCGGGTGATAATGTGATCCAGTAATCCTAAAACACCTATCCTCTATAGTATCTCGAAAGACCAACGAAAATCTTTCTCTAGTCTCATATGGATAGGATGATGAAAGTGCTGTCACAAAAATATTGTTCATTTTAAAAACTGCAAGTGTACGGTTTATTAACAAGCAGTAAAATGAAATTTCAAATCCAAATATCATATCCACAGAGATTGTACTAGTTCAAATATGAATTAATTTAACCTTAACAAATACAATGAAAATTTGTGATTTTTCTTATAAATTAAATAATCTACTTACGAATGCAAGACCTAACTTAACTAGAATAAATGCAAAATTATAATTAAATGAAAGTTCTATAAAAATATGATGATGAAAATCGTATGAAAATTCCGAATCCCTTTGTATCAATTCACTTTAAACCCAAAACTTATAAATTTGACAATACGATTCAATTATGAAGATCAATATTCCCAATTTGTTTAACAATTTTTGACGGGAGGGAACACATAAAAATACATTGAAGATTTATGAATATTTAAAGAAAACATAAAGTATAACGGTATATTTTTATTCTCTATCGAACTGTGCTACAATGATACTATGTCTAACTTATTTTCAGTTTTTCGAAAGTAAAAATAAACCACAAAACTCATACAACTATTGCACATGTAATTGTATAGAAAAGTAAAATCTATGTTAATCATTCAAGAATTGAAAACATGTTTTGAATGTTAAAATTAAATAAGATTTAAAAACTAAATATTCGTGATATAAGTTTTATTGTAATCCTAAAACTAAAAATATTTAACTACGCATAATATTGGAATTAAATAAGAAAAAGTTAAAATTGATTATGTACTTTAATCCTTGAATTCAATTGATGATGTACTCGTTCAATTTCTAATGTATAGAATTTGATCCCCAAAATTGTAACTTTTTATTCAATTTCATCATTCTTCTTTTTCCAACTCTACAATACCGAAACATAAAAGTTTAGTAAGGTTCATAAGGTTCCATACTGACAGTATCATGTGCAGATCTACTATGGGGGCAGTGAGATCAGCTATCGTACTTCAAAGTGCCATGGCAATTCTGTGGACAAAATAATTAATTTATAACGTGTTGTAAAAGTCAAGGACCTAAGGTGCAATTTGTATAAATTGGGTTATGAGGTATATGGTTCAAGCATGAAAAGAAGAGAAACACGGCCCCGCATTTTTGCTAGCCTATCACCTAGACAGTGCTCGAGTGATAGAAAATAGAATCGTTGTTGCTCGCCTGTCGCCCGGCTCTTGCTCGAGCGAGAGACCATCGCTCGCCGTCGCTGAGGTTTTGCTCGAGCGACAGGTTTATATGGAAAACCTTAATTTACATTTTTAAACAGATGTTTCCGGCCCATTCAACCTAATTACTCTCTCATATAAATACTCAAGCCTAGGCACGCATTTTGAGGATGATTTTTCATTATTTTCATTGTCTCATCTTTTCTCTAAAGATCCAAGAACATATTCTTTCATTGTGATTCATCTTTTCTTCTTGAGATCATAATCACGTGTTTGGGAAAACATCATATTAAAGAATCCAAAACACATACTTCGTAAACATCATTAGGAAGACACTTTCTCAGTTGAATTTCAGAAGTTTCAAGAGGTTGAGAGAGGTTGGACTGCAAGCACAGAAAAAACACAAGAATTGGAGATTCTTGAAAATCCACTTTGAAGAGACAATTGAAAAAGATCAAGAAGTTGGAAGGATGCAGCAGATCTTCGAAGCTACAACATGTAGATCGGTAAGTCTAGCACGTTGGCTAGTTAATATCTAAAGTAGCAGATCGTGAGTCTGGAAGAAACAACAGATCTTGAAGATTATAAGAATTACAACAGTGAGAACTAGTAAAATTTGTTAGGCTGAAAACGGACTGTAATCCATATTGTCTATAGTGGAGGTAACTGACTTGGTCTCAAAATTTTTACCAGTTGGGTTTCTTCGTCATCAATATTGGTGTTATTTATTACTTTAGTATTACAAACTGTGATAATTCAACTTAGGATAATTTGATTGTTTGTTTAACCATCTAGAAATAAGTAAAAGTGACTTATTGCTCGTTAATTGTATAATTCCGCACATATGGTCAAAATTAAAATCGAATAATTAATAAGCATTCGGTAACTTACTAGCAATTAATTTGGTAATCCACAACTTTCAATTGGTATTAGAGCCTTAAATTAGTTTCTTGACCCATATTATCTAGATGAGTAGTTCATTATCTGTTTCGCCTTATTTTGATGGTAGTAATTATGCCTACTGGAAGGTTAGGATAAGAGTCTTTTTGAAATCTATGGATGAGCATATATGGCCGAGTGTTGTTAATGGTTGGACAACCCCTAGTTCTACGGTTAATATTGAGGTTATCCACACTCCCATTGCTAATTGGACTAGAGCAAACTTAGATGGATGTAACTAGAATAGAAAAGCCTTACATGTCCTATTTATGGCAGTGTCCCTCAAAGAGTTTAGGAGAGTATCTATGTATGAGGTTGCTAAAGAAGTTTGAGATATTCTACAGACCACACATGAGGGAACTCAGACTGTTAAAAACTCCAAGTTGCAGATGTTGACCACTAGGTTTGAAAAGATTAGGATGAAAGAGAATGAGACTTTTGTTGAATTTTACTCGAGCTTAAACGACATAGTGAACTCTAGCTTCAATCTAGCAGAGAAAATCCCCGAGCTTAAGATTTTACGTAAAATTCTTAGATCTTTATCCAAGCGTTTTAGGCCTAAAATCACAGCTAATGAAGAAAGTAAGGACATAGATTACATTAAGATAGAAGAGCTGATTGGATCACTCCAGACTTATGAATTTACATTAGCTATACCTACAAACGATAAGTTACTGGCCTTAAAAACTATGAGGAATAGTCATAAAGAGTTATCAGATTCAGATTCTCCTAATGAAGATGAGTTAGTATACATTGCTAAAAAGTTCCGAAAAATATTTAGAAAGAAAAATAATCCTCGAGAGACATACAAAGGTGGTCCTAGTGAATTTAGGAGAAAATCTAAATCTGTGAGGTGCCATAATTGTCAAGATTTTGGTCACGTTAGAAGTGAGTGTCCTAGCAGTAGGAGAAATTTGGATAAGGCCATGAATTGTACTCTCATTGATGACGAGTCTAGCTCGGACAATTAGAGTGAGAAATCCACTCGTGAGGAAAGTGGAGAATATATTGCATTTACTGCTATGATTAAGGAAGGATCTAACCAGGGAAGTGAAAGAGAATAGGACATGGATAGTGATTAGGATTCTAATGAAGAGTCTATAAGTGAGGAAGATATCCATAGACTTATGATAAGATGTATGAGGAAAGTCTTAAAATTCTTACTAAAAACAAAGCATTGAGTGCAATGAATAATGAAATTGAATTGGAAAATGAGAAGTTAGTAACGCACATTAAGGAATCTACATCGATCCTGAGTGAAATGAAATTCACGAATAAACTTTAGAGACTCGTGTTAAGAACCTCACCAATGAGCTTGAGAAATCTCTAGGAGAGTCAGTGAGTTGACCACTGAGATATAGACATTAAAAATCCAGGTTAAGAACCTTCTGAGTGATCTAGAATATTCTAAGTCTCAACTACTTACCTTCTCTAGTGGTTCTGAAAAGTTAGATAACATTTTAGGAATATTGAGCAAGCTGGTTGGAAATAAAGAAGGTGTAGGTTTTAAGGAAAATAATGCTAGTACTTCTAAGATCGTGTTTGTCCCTGCTACTGACCAGCCTGAACATGTGCCTACTCCCAAGCCTAAGAATAAGGAGTATGTAGGACAGATGCCTACTATATAGCCTATGACCTACCAACCTAGGAATGTGTACTAACTATTTCATAACATTGGTCATAGTTTTATTCCTACATGTTTTCACTGTAGAGAGTTAGGACACATAATGTCTAGGTGTCGTCATTTCTTGAACCAAAAAAGAAATTGGAACTTAAATAGAAATAAGAATCGGGAGTTTGTTGGTCAGATTTACTTTCTTACTAATCAAGTGAGTCCATCGACGAAATTAATGATACAGATGAATAGTAATATTTTATGTCAGTAGGCAAGTTTAAGTAAAGAAAAGTGATCTAAAAAATTGTGAAATAGACCACGATGCTCTTAAAGGTAATATTATTTGTGTACCTAACTGATTAGGTAATTTTTTATGCATGCTCGAACTTTATCATTGTGTGTTATTTAGTTATGCATACATCACATTTGTTTATTTGTTTCTTCTAGATAGAAATCGCATGCATGTTTTGTTATTTTTGTGCGTGTTTGATTTATTTATTTATTTTTTTGTGTTTGGTGCATTCATGTTTTAAAATAAAAACAACAAAAAAATGGAAAATTGAAAAATAAAAACGATAGAAATTTTTACAACAGCATGATATATAACATTCTTGAACTTATGAGTTGTGATCATGCATGAGTTTAATCGATGAGCTATAACATAGTTTTCATTGCTAACTTAGGTTATCTATGGAGTACTTAGTATATGTATCTTCATGTACCACACACTATGATATTGTTAGTAGGACTCTACCGCGTGTGTGAGATTTGGGATGTCAGTCATATGTTAGTAAGGTGACTTTGAACATGAACTGACCTTATTTATTAGACCTAAACTCAAATTTATTCTCGATAATAAAAAGCTTAATATCTTATGTTCTTCATTAGAGCCTAGTTGACTCGAGCAATTAAGTTTGCGGGGTTTCTCATAGCTTGATGCCTATGGTCAACTGACTTGGATAAATCGACTTAAAGCTAATTATACGAGTCATTTTAATCGTTTAATGGAGAAGAGTTTGCACTTAAAATGTGAAAAAAATAATATTGAAAAATATGAGAAATATATATGCAAAAAGTCAGGGGGAGAAAAAAATATCAATATAAAATGAGCTTTTATTTAAATGTCCTAATGTGCTTTAAATGATTTGACTTTCATAAGTAGATTAATACACTTATTGACAGTGATGTTTAGCATATCTTTTCTCACAAAATTAAGGTTTAGAGTCCTACTTACAAAGGATTATTGCCACTTTACACATATGAGTCACTTATACAATTTATTAACTTGAACTGAATATGTGGGAAGGTTTACTGTACATTGGTTATACTTATGCATGCTAGGAACTGCATTTTTGAGTGATTATATGTTAATGTTAAAAGTTTGTTTGTCCCTTCGTCATTTATGACAAAAAGGAGGGGAGAGAGAAAAAAATTTGAGATTTTCCATTTATTTGTCATTTTATGTTTTAGGGGTCGTTGGGGAGAGATATAGATACATTTGCCTACTGCATAAAAACACTTAGAGTTTGCAATAAGGGGGAGAATGTGCATTGTATATCATATGTATAGTTGTTTGAGTTGATGTTTTGTGATGTTAATGTTTCAGTTGGTATTTTGATTGACATTAATATCATGTCTCGAACCAGCATACTTATTTATGTTCATGAGCTTTGATTTCACGTATGACGTGTGGTAAAAGTTAAGGACCTAAGGTGCAATTTGTATAAATTGGATTATGAGGTCTAGGGTTTGAGTATAAAAAGAGAAGAAACACGGTCGCATTTTTTGCTAACCTATTGCATGGACACTACTCGAGAGACAAAAACAAAATCGTCGTTGCTCGCCTGTCGCTGAGGTTTCGCTCGAGCGATAGGTTTATACGGAAAACCCTAAATTGTGTTTTTAAACAGATTTTTTCGACCCATTCAACCTAATTACTCTCTTATATAAATACCTAAGTCTAGGCACGAATTTTGAGAATGATTTTTCATTATTTTCATTACCTCATCTTTTTTTCTAAAAATCAAAGAACATATTTTTTTCATTGTGATTCATTTTTTCTTCTTGAGATCATAACCACTTGTTTGGGAAAAATCATATTAAAGAATCCAAAACACCTACTTCCTAAAATCTTTAGTAATGCACTTTCTCAATTGGGTTTCAGAAGTTTCTGGAGGTTCAAAGAGGTTGGATTGCAAGTACAAGAATTGGAGATTCTTGAAAATCCACTTGGAAGAGACAATTGAAGAAGATCATGAAGTTGGAAGGAGACAACGGATCTTGGAAGCTACATGAGGTAGATCAGGAAGTCTAGCAGGTTGGCTAGAACTAGTGTAATTTGTTAGGTTGGAAACAGACTGTAATACATATTGTCTATAGTGGAAGTAACTGACTTGGTCCCGGAGTTTTTACCCAGTTGGATTTCTCCGTCATCAATATTGGTGTTATTTATTACTTTAGTATTACAAAATGCAGTAATTCAACTCAGGATAATTGGATTGTTTGTTTAACCATCTAGAAACAATTAAAAGTGACTTGTTACTTCTTAATTGTATAATTCCGCACGTAGGGTCAAAATTAAAAACAGATAATTAATAATCATTTGGTGACTTAGTAACAATTAATTTGGTAATCCACAACTTTCAGTAAGTAATGCATTTGAATCCTTGAATTCAATTGATGATGTACTCATTCGATTTCTAAAGTATAGAATTGATCTCCAAAATTGTAACTTTTTATTCAATTTCATCATTCTTCTTTTTCCAACTCTACAATTGTGAAACATAAAAGTTTAGTAATATAGTTCGATTAATGCACAAAATTCACTTATCATTACTATTATGTAATGCTTCATAAGGTTCCATACTGACAGTATCATGTGCGGATCTACTACAGGAACAGTGAGATAAGCCGTTGTACTTCACAGGGGCCCTACAGGCCCCTTACAAAGGGTGTGCCCACCTTTTTTTTAAAACTTGTGGGGCCTGCCCCTTTTGTACAAAGGGCATTACTCAAGTCTTTACACACACATATAAAATTCTACGTGTACAGAGAAAATCATGGGGTCAACTCATGTGAGTAAAATATTGAAAAAAAAAATCTCCCTTGCTGTGAGTGTTATGTATTGTTTTGTATATTATTTTCTGTACACAGAGAACGATTTAAATGTGAAATGCTATAGTGACGGGTAAGTGACAGCAAAAAACACACACATTCACTTGGCATTTTCTCATTGGTAGATAAATAAAAACTAAATCAAAAATTGCCACTTCAATCCCCAGAAAATGCCCCATTGACCAGGTTTGTTTAGCTGTTTTGCCTGACCAATTCCCATATACCCAATACCCAATCATCCCCATTGCTCTATCTACTCTAAATCTCTCTGCATCTTTAAGAATCTGCTCGTCTCTCTCAATCTCTACGCAACGTCGAGCGTGCACCTCGTGTTTTTAGAAATTAGGGTTTATTCTTCTTCGATTTTAATTTATATGTCCTTCTCTATTAACGTGCATTCTTTTTATATGTAGTAGATTTATATAAGACATAAGTAAAGGTTACCTTTTTGTGTCAAGTTATTTATTTATTTATTAAAGATTGCCTTCGGCATTCTCAGAAATTTTTGCATTATTTTTTGCTATATTTGCGTTTATACTTTACTTATGTAGATGTGTGTGTATAGATAGAAATTTCCCTTTTTATTTCTGCAGTTTGATATGTTTTGAGCTTATGATGTGAGGGTATGTAGAATATTAAGATTTCAATACTGATTTGTGTGTTGTTATAAAATTGCAATACTATTTTGGTAAATTTAATGGTCAAATTGGTCGAGCACTTGTATTACAACCGAATAATTTATCGTTATCCAATAGAGAAATTATTGTTAACTGAGTAGATGTTCAATTCAGTTTTAAACTTGTAATTAGTTTTGAGTATTTTTTGTAATAACTTTCATTCCCCTATTAACGCTATTGCTTTATATTTTGTTTTAGATAATGATCAATGGACATGTTATCAAAAAACCAAGATAGGAGCAAAGTTAGATTACTAGAGGAAGTGATGATCCACACCATTCTAAATACAAAGTGTTGACATTGATTTAGAAAATCTTCCAAGAGATCCATGATTGCAAAATAAAATTTCAGATTATCATCCTAATCTAGGGCGGACTTAGATTAATTTTGAGTGGGGGCGAGATTAGGGGTGAAGCCAGCTCGTCGAAGTAGAGGGGTCCAAAGTTGAAGGGGTGGGGGTCTACGGGGGTTCGAGGGCAGCACCCCCGATTTTTTTTTTTTTTTGGGAGTTGTTGAATAGTTTAGATTTAATTGTATTTTCCCAACTAGTTCATGCTATATAGGCCATGAACGAAGCCTCTCACCCTGCATCAAACCCACAAATATATTCACTCTGACCATGCAACAGTTTTTGCAATCACAGGTGGTCAAAATGAGATTTACATAACATATCAATTCTTCAGCAATATTAGCCACCTGAACTACTACGTGGCCAAAATACTTTCCTTTCGAATCGTGGACTTCAATAGTCAAATCATCTCCAAGTCCTTTGGCAAGCTGTATTCAAGTGAGAAGGAAATTTAACCATCCAACTCTATGAGATTGAAGAATATGTAACAAAATTAAAGAGAAAAAGATTACATAAAAAACATGAGTTTCACTAGATCCTAGTTGCATTCGAGATAGAAAATAAGCAAAAAAAACTGTAAAAAAAAAATTGGTTTTTTTTTTTCAGTGGGGGCGGCTGCCCCCGCTGGGCCCTTCGTGGGTCCGCCCCTGATCCTAATGATAGAGATGAAATTCGAAGATCCTATTTATTGAGATGTCCGTGTCAATCTCGTGGACACAAATTTCCAAAAATTAAATTTGGAAAGTCATCTCGTGGTTTCAAGTCAGAATGGTTTCAAGAATTTGGTAAATGGTTAGAGCATAGCATAGAAAATGATGCTACTATTGGTTTGTGTTGCTATCTTATGAGAGTTGATGTTGGCGAGCAACAAATTGGAGGCGAATATCTTATTTCAGAGGGATTATCTAATTAATTGGAAGAAAAAAGACAGACTTTGGGTTCATATAGGAAACTTTAAAAGTGTTCATAATCTAGTTTGGAGGAAGTGTCAAGATCTAATGAATCAAAGGCAACATATTAAAACAGTTTATTCAATTGCTGAACAAGCAGGAAAGGAATACCGAATTCGTTTGACTGACATAGTAGACGGTAGACTGTATTCGATTTCTTTTACGTCAAAGGTTGGCATTTCGTAGCTAGTCACAATGAATCTAACGATTCAAAAAATCAAGGTAATTTTCTTGAAGTTCTACGATTTCTTTCTGATGACAATAATGATATCAACAGTGTTGTACCAGAAAATGCTCCGAAGAATCTTGAAGTAGTAGCTCATGATATCCAAAAAGAAATTGTACATGCAGTAGCAAGTGAAACAACTAGAGCAATAATTAACAATCTTGGATTTTTTTTTTTTTGATTGACGAGTCTTGTGATGTCTCCATCAAAGAACAAAGGACTTTTCTATTATTCTATGTGAATAAAGAGGGAAGCTTCATTGAACGGTTTCTTGGAATAGTTCGCGTTAATGACACAACTGCTTTATCACTGAAAACAACGACGATGATAATGTTTTCAAAACATGGATTAAGTTTGTCAAAATTACGTGGTAAAGGTCATGATGGAGATAGTAACACGAGAGGAGAATTAAATGGTCTTAAAAGTCTCATTTTTAGAGATAAATCAATTTGCTTTTTTTATTCATCGTTTTTCTTATCAACTTCAGTTGGCTCTTATAGCGGTTGCAAAAGTGACAACCAAATAGATAATTTTTTCAACAATCTTAATAATTTGGTGAATGCGGTTGGGGGTTCATGCAAGTGTAGCGACATTTTAAGAGAAAAACAAGCAGTTAAAAGGTATTGAAGGATTGAATAATGGTGAAATTACAAGGGGGCGTCGTTTGAAACAAGAAAGTAGTCTCCAAAGACCGGATGATACACGATAGGGATCATATTATGCTACGCTAATGAAGTTGATTGTTATATTTTCTTATGTTATTGATGTACTAGAAATTGTTGCACAAGATGTTAAAAGTTTCGAGGAAAAAGGTAAAGCTTGTGGTTTATTGAGTTCGATACAATCTTTTGAGTTTATATTCAACATGCATTTGATGGAAAAAAAAACTTGTGAATTACAAATGAGTTGTCACAAGCATTGCAAAGGAAATATCAAGATATTGTAAATGCTACGACATTGGTAAAATTATCAAACAACATTTACAAAAGATGAGGGATGATGGATAGGAATTATTACTTGGAGAACTCTCTTCTTTTTGTGAGAAGCTTCAAATTGTTATCCCAAACATGGATGATGTTTATGTATTTCCAGGGCGGTCAAGGCATAATGCTCAACATCATATTAATATGCACCATCATAAAGTTGAACTCTTTTATTGGGTGAATGACAAATAACTTCATGAGCTCAATAATCATTTCACAGAAGTAAATACCGAGCTACTTCTTTGTGTGGCATGTTTGAATCCAAACGATTCTTTACATGCTTTTGATAAGAATAAGTTAGTTTGTCTTGCTCAAATCTATTCAATATAATTTCCTGAACTTGATCTCATGGCACTTGATAATCAATTGGAGACTTGCATAATTGATATGCATTCCAGTGATAAATTTTCAAAAATCGATGGAATTAGTGGTCTTGCAAAGAAATTGGTTCAAACGAAAAGGAATATTGTATACCATTGGTGTATATGATTGTGAAGGTAGCTTTGATTTTACTAGTTGCAACTACAATTGTTGAAAGAGCATTCTCAGTAACGAACATAGTTAAAAATCATTTGCAAAATCGGATGGGTGATCACGATGAATGATAGCTTGGTTACATACATTGAAAAGGATACATTTGATACTATTGTTAATGAGAAAATAATCCACGGTTTTCAGAACATGAAGGCTCGGCGAGAGCAACTATGAATACCTAAATGTAAGTGTAATAAGTTTTGCCTTTTGGGATATAGATTCTTTTTTGAAACTGATATTGTCATTTACGTTGAAACTATGCAATGTTGTCAAATGATGGATATGATATATTAATGTTATCTTGAAGTACTTTTTTGGGCAGTATAATCTTCCATGTTGATGTTTTATAATGTTAAAATTGCAATTTATATTATTATTATTTAATTTGGCCCTATCTCTACAAACCTAGGTCCACCCTTAAGTAGTATATTTGAAACTATTAGGTCCGTTTTATTGTAAGAATGAACTTGGATGGAAAGAAAATGAATTTCATTAAATTGAATTGCCTAAAACTTGTTTTTAGTGAGAATTGTCAATTAATTGTGTTTGATTGATATAATTTTTCACCTGAAAAATATTAAAATTTTGGATCTTTTAGTGTTCGTTTAACTTTGTTTTCTATGAAAATTGTCTATTAAATGGATAAAATTTGTTACAATTGGAAATAGAATTTATTTCCATTGCCAAAGAAAAAATTTTAAAAAAAAAGTTGCTTAGAAAGCTTTTCCCACCAAACCCATAAAGAAAGTTTTTCCTCAAAAATCAAGAAAATGTGTAAAATTGAGAAAATGTGAAAAATCAATTTCATAAAAAATTTAGTCAATCAAACATGTAAAAGGTGAAAATGAAATTTAATTTCCATCTTTCATGAAAAATATAGCCCAGTCAAACAGGACTTTACTATAGTCAAATTGACCCATCCAAGCACCTCAAAAGTCAACACTAAAAGATTGCAACGTGAATTCAAAAGTTTGAATGGTTCTTTCATATTGCTCATCTATTAATGATTGAAAAGTCATACTAAGGGTGCGTTTGAGCCACATTATTTTAGAAAAATGTATTCTGAAATAGTAGATTGAAGAAGAATATGTGGTTGAAAAAAAAGGAAAATTTATTGATGTGATGGAAAATATTATTTTATTAAAAAGTGTGTGATTGAAAATGAAAATTTTAATGTGTACCAAATGGGGGCTAAACTTCAACTCTGTCCTCCACATCATGAACTATTTGAAAGTGAAGGGTGAACTTAAGTTCACAATTAGACACTGTGAATAATGAGGCTCCATAGAATCTCATAGTTTTTAAAAGTAAATTTATACAAAAAAAAAATTAATCAAAAGTAAAAGACACAAAACTCTTAATTTTATCAGAAAATATTGAATTTATTACAAAAATATATTTTTTTAACTTGAAATACGTACCACAACTTAAATATAATGATTATAATAGGACATGAAGGCATAGTTGTCAGATTCGACTAAGACACATACTCGGACAATGCAGTGGGTTAATGAGTTAGTTGTTCAACCAGCGGATTATTGCATAAAAACCTACAAAAAAATATAAAGTATAATAAATTCTTTTTTAGGAGCAAATTAAAATTTTAATTTATTTTCATTAATTATTTAGGTCTATAAAATAAAGTAAAATGTTAGACCAAAGTTTTTTAAAAGAATATTTTCATAAAAGCTATCAATGATTTTTTTTTTTTATAGATCGATATAAGTTATTGCAAACAAGTAACACTAATACACTTTATGTTCAAGTGGTGATGAACTCATTATTTTTTTTTAAAGGTCCAATGTTTAATTCCTTTGGACCTAAAAAATTTGTAAGAGGATGTCAAAACTCAATCAAACCGATCAATTGGGGCGGGTAAATCATCGGTTAATTCAATCAAAGCCCGATTTTGATTGAGTCAAGTACATTTTTCAAATTAATCTACCCGGCCCGATCGAGGGTCCGGGCTGGGTTTTATAACTATGCATGAATGTATATGAAAATTAGAAGAGATTTTAACCATGCACTTAAATTAAGTTTAAGAATACCCTTTTACCATGTAATACATGTTTTATCATTTCAAATTCAACATAAATAATATGTAATTCACAATTCGATATATATAAAAATGTTTCTTTCAAGGAAACAAACCTGATTTACGGATGTGCAAAATATTTGAACAATGAAAGAAAATAAAAGAGACGTTATCGAGAATTACTTTTTTTGTATTCTATTTGCATAAAGTTCGAGAAGCCTAAAACATAGAACAAGATTTACATGTGTAGTTGTATTTAATCGTTAATATGAAATTAGATTAATGTAGGATTCAAATTATGGTATTAAGAAATAAATCTCACATCAAACAATGATGACAATACTAATCCAAAGAGCTTGCATTACACTTCTTGACAAGTTAAACCTTTTTAAGATGGAATCACAAACCTTAATATGATATTAGAGTCTATTATTCTTCAACAAGTAATTCGATCTAGCTAAGAGTTAAAACTAGCCCATAGATACTGAGATTGGTCTGCTCAAGTGAATCATCATCACGAATAACTCTCACATCGAATCAAGAATCCAATCCTCGCCCAGTTGGGAGTCGCCATCAGTAATTGCCAAAAGATTTCCATCACTATCTTCTTCTGAAATACTGATATTACTGGAAATTTTCTAGTTGTTTTTTCTTATCTGTAGTAACAAACATGTTTTGCCACTCATAGTAATCCCTTTTTGGTGTGCTGTTGTAGGCACTCAAAAGTAATATCTTAACCTCTAAAACTAATGTAGTAGTGGAAGTAAGGGTCGATCACATGAAGAGTGTGTAATTCAGTATTTATGCTTCGTACAATGATTGGGGGTTTTTTGTATGCAAAAATTATAAATGACACAATAAATAAAAATGAAAATTAAATTAACAAAAAAAATCAAAAGACTAACCTTGGTCCAAGTCAATATCCATCTTCGAAAATCCACAATTGATCATAGAATGATAATTCAATTCATATTTTGAATATTTACCGTTGGAATAATTCTCCTATTTCTCCTTAATATTAGTTAGTTAGAAACCATCGTTCTAATTAACCCTAATTATTAAATAACCCCAGACCAACGCTCAAGATTCAATTTAATAATAGCTTTACACAATAGAGAAATCGATGAACTAAATAACACAAACACCATCGGTTGCATTCAATCTATTTAAATATTTTTCTTAAGATTTAATAACCTCTATCGCAGAAAATCATCAAATCCTAGTGCTTCACAAGTTAAAGGGATCAAACAATTACGGATTTGATATTTAACTTAGCGATAGATTGCAACGATTAATAAACTAGTAGGCCTCCTAGCAATTAAATATAACAATCATAGAAATAAGTGCAGAAAAATATTCAACTTTAAAAAATATAAATTAAATTATGAAAAATCATTTACATCTCACAATATGTGATTTCGAGACTTCAATCTCCTTCGACCAAGTGTAAAAGTTTAGTTACAATTCATGAATCTAAGAGAAAAATAGAGAAGAATGGAGTTTTGAAGGCGCTCAACACGTTCTGGTTTGTATTTATGGTTGAAAAATCGTGCAAGAAGGAAAGTGGAGATTCGGGCTTCAAAGTGTACCGTGCGGTCGCAAAGAACAATTGAAATGTACCATTTTATTCCCTGAATTGCCTTGTGCAATCGCATGGCTTTACGAAAATTCCTCTATATAGTTTTCAATATTTTGGTCATATCTTTCTTTTCTGATATCCGATTGAGCTAGTTCAAGTTGTGTTGGAAAGCTAACTCAAAGGGTTACAACTTTGATTCAGAGACCATCTTTAAATTCGATAGTTTTCAATGTCCAAAATTGGTCTCAATATGAGGCTGAAAATCTATGCATAAATTTTTCGCCTGAAAGTTGATATTTGATAATACTTTGATTGTATTTCATCTATTTGACTTCTTTCTTCATCCAATTGGCCTCCAACACTCTCAAGTCTTCATCATGAGGTTCGATACAACTTTTGAATATTTGCACTTTGGTTCCCGAACTTTCGCTTTCTTTCATTTTGGTAATTTTCCCCTTATTTCTTCTAAATTACGACATATCCATCAAATTGCCACCTAAACCAAAATATGATAATACTAAATACATTTATGTATAAAATAGTCATATGAGCGCATTAAATAAGGAGGAAAAAATATACATTTTACATTCTTATTAAATTTCCCCACACTTAACTTTTGCTCGTCCTCGGACAAAACTCAAATTTGATTCCCCAAAAACACCAGATCATAATGCCAAGAACATAGAACCATCAGACTTTTTCAAAATACATAAAATATCAAGAATAACCATTCCACAACTTATAATCAATTACCAAGCATTTTCATATGAAGATGGAGTAAACTGAACATGTAGACCCTCACGCTCAACTCTCATATGTTTAAAATGGTAAGTGTTTCGCTCAAATTCATTCCAATGGAGATGTTCTACCTATGCTTGCATATCTTTTCATTCGCCACCACTTAGATCACATGCTTTACAAGAATCATAAGGACTTTTCAAATGTTGTAATGTGGCTTATGGTCAAGGTGGGAAACATTTAGGTATGTGACTCAAGAGCCATCGAAACTAGTGGAGTAAAGATAAATAGACTTAGCTCAAACATATACATAAGACATGTAAACCAACCACTCCACATGATAGCTTCATCATTTTTGCATCTATCCCACATAAATCGAACTCTTTTTTGAGATGTAGGAAGAGTTACGAATATAGATCTTTTTCACATTAAAATCACTCTCCTTCATCACTTATTTTTGTTTTCTTTCTTTTTTTCTTGTATTTTTCTTGCACAATGTAAACTCCAAATTATACACCAATAATTGAACTCCCTGAATTGACATAGAAAATTCGTTCCAATTCACCAATAATAGCACTACCATAAATCTTGATACCCCCACACTTATTTTTTTGCATACACACACTTCTCATGACATTTAACAATACTCCACTAATTTTAAGGTTTGGGTAAAGACATTGTTTTTCCAATTTAAATCTTGTAATGTGAGTTTATACAAAGAAAAGGTAATAAGGCTTAAAGAAGCTCAACAATGGAAAATTCAATTATAGGGTCGGCTATTTGGCTAATGAAGCTTTTTATGTAACAAAGATGGCCTTAATCATGTTCGTGCATGCATGTGTCAATGTGATCTTGAAGAGAATCAAGGCAAGTTCTAGAGAAACAAAGCCATGGAAGAATATCACACATGAAAAGAAATAATGAGATTGTTATGGATGTGTCAGTCTAAAGGTCTAAAAATCTCACCGACTTTTGTCTATAGAATTTAGTTACTATCATACTCAAAGAAAATAACTCCACTAATCAACTCTAAGTTGGATGATTATTCATTCAATTATGTTATGAGTTATTCAAAAGTCTAATTAATTCTAGAAAATAGCAAACACAACAAAAAATCTTTTATCCTCAACTCCTCTTCTTGAAAAATCATGCAAATTTATTTTTTTCTTTAAAAAATTAACTCACTCAATCTAAATGCTTCCAATAGACTTTACCATTGTTGTTATTCTTGACTCTGCCTCTTCCATGACCACATATCTTCCTCTCACGAATAACAAGATCCTCTGCCTAGGCTTTAGAACTGACGACCAAATGTCTCATCTTCTCCTTAAAATAAAGAGCATCATATACCTCATCAATAGTAAAAATATCTCGAATATAGAGAATGATATCTCTAAAAGTCACATATGAAGGTGACGACGAACATAACAGTATTAACTTGTAAAGCTCTTGTCATACAAAACTGCTCCAATTTTAACCACAACCCATCACCACTTTTCTCCTTTACCACGTCCTGAGAATTTGATTAGAAAGATTAAGATGTATCTATGATAGGGCTTTCCGATCCTTCATTCGCTTATTCTCTACAATTATTGTTGCGAGTATTTTATCTATCTTCAACAAAGTATCATCAAACTCCAATTGAGCAAAAATCGCTCGCATTTTGATCTACCACAAAAAAGATCTACTATTATGATCCAAAAATGAAATCTCGAATTGCATAGTTGACATCCTTGAAATAATCGACATTGTTCAAACATCGCTTTAATAGCCAATTTGGGCCAAAACCTTGGCTTTGAATACCAATTGTTATAAAACAACCACGATATGAGAATTGTTCTGATACCACTTGTTGAGAATCCGACCAAATAATTAAAGACGAGATTAATATGAGTTATATGAAAAATAATGGATCACACAACAATTAAGATTTTTGTGGAAGAAGAGGATAATTTATTATATTAAGAAACTAAAATTGTATTTATAAGATTTGATTCTCTCAATCTAAATCTAAAAAATTCTCTCAAATTTCTAATGTGTACAATAATGATCTAATTGTTATCTTCTAGTTAAATCTTGAAGTTATGGATGAAGTAGAACCCAAAATCGAGTAAGAAACCAAAAGGGTAGAACTCTTCTTGAATGGATGGTGCATCTAGCGCCACCAGCCTGCCCCAATCTATTTATTTTTCTTGTTGCTGGAGAGCACCCCCAGTTTTGTTCCAATGCTTCCAATATACTTTTTCAAGCATTCCATAGTCCTTATCCCTATCAAACTCCCAATCCTTGCAGTGGGATGCATAGCATACGACTTAGTTCTTTTCTAAGAGAAGTTATCAAAGTTCTCTGAATTACTAGGTCTTAAGATTTTATACCGTTTAGAATGTGAGTTACCCATGTTTTACATGTTGCTTTTATAAGGATTAGACTTTTAGCAATCTGTTAGGTTTTGTGACAAATATTCTATGTGATTTAGAAGTTTGCCGTATGAAGAAAACTTGTTTAATCTTGATTTAGAAGTACGGTTTGATTAGGAATCAAATATCATGGTGTTTTGAGAGTTTTCATTGAATTAAGGAATTGGAGATGAAGTAAAATACTATGGAGACAAAAATGAAACAAAAATTGGAATAAGGAAAATTTTCAGCAAGCCTGACGCCGCAGTGCCGGGCTGAGGGCGTTGCAGCACTTGTGTCCCCAAAGAGGGCAACATGTTGGAACGTGTTTTTCGGCAGTTTTCTTATTCTATCCAGATTTTGGGACTTATACTTCACCTTGAACTCCAAAACTTCAAGATTTGGCTTCTATAAATACTCTACAAGGTATAGGCACAATAAGGTGAGTCAAAAGGAGAGAAAAGAGAAATTATAACAATTAGATCTTTGTGTATACATTAGAAACAAGAGAAAATTGTTTAAATTAGATTGAGAGGATCAAATCTTGTAAAACAATTAGTTGTTTCTTTGTATAATGAATTATCCTCTTCTACAATTTTCTTGATTGTTGTGTGATCCATTAAATTTCATATTGTCCATATTTTTCTTCTTTAATTATTTAGCCGGTTTCTGAATGAGTGATATCAAAACAGTCTTAATATTGGGGTTGATTCATAACAAGTAGTATCACAGCTAATGATTTTTTGGCGGTTTCTTGGAAGGTCCAAACTAATTATTAAAACAAAGTTGTAACAAGTTTGATTTTTCAGGGATGACAATTTTGAAATTTGAAATTCCACTTTTGGAACGCAACAGTAGATTTTCATTGTGGCAAATCAAGATGTGAGCGGTTTTTGCTCAATTGGATCTTGATGATGCTTTGTTAGGGATTGATAGAATGTTTGCAACAATGCCTGCATAGGAGAAACAACAAAAGGATCGGAAAGCCCTATCTCAAATATATATTCATCTTTCTAATGAAATTCTTCAGGACGTGGTAAAGGAGAAAAGTGTCGCTGCATTATGGTTGAAGTTGGAGCAGCTTTGTATAACAAAGAGCTTGACAAGTAAGTTACACTTGAACCTGAAGCAGCGTTTGTATTCTCATCGCTTGATGGAATGTGGATCTTTGGAAGGTCATTTATCGATGCTCAAGGAAATTGTCGCTGATTTGGAAATGATGGAGGTTGAGTGTGATGAAGATGATTCAGGGCTAATATTGTTATGCTTGTTGTCGCTTTCATATGTGACTTTTAGAGATACCATTCTCTATAGTCGGGATACTCTTACAATTGACGAGGTATATGATGCACTTTATTCTAAGGAGAAGATGAAGCATATGGTCATCGGTTCTGTGGCTCATGGAGAGGGTCTCGTTGTTTGTGAGAGGAAGAAGTGTAGTCATGGAAGGTGCAGAGTCAATGATAGTAACAACGGTATAGTCTGTTAGTATTGCAACAACAAGGGGCACATGAAGAAGGATTGCTATAAGTGGTTGAAGATGTTTGCTACTACAGATCAAGACAAACAATCAGAAAATATCGATATGTTAATATTACAGAAGAGAACATTGATGGAGAATTGTTGGTGATTATTGAAGGTGACTCCAAACCTGACGATGAATGGATTCTTGATTCTGCTTGCACTTTTTATATGTGTTCAAGTCAGGATTGGTTTTCTTCATATGAAATAGTTACAATGGGTTCTGTGATAACAAAAAGCAATGGGCCTTGTGGAATAGTTAGGATTGGTAACGTCAAAATCAAGATGCTTTATGGGACGGTTAGAACACTTGGCCATGTTCGACATGTTCCAAGTATAAACAGAAATCTGATCTCTTTGAGTGTTCTTAATTTAAAATGATAAATGTATACCGATGGAGGTAGAGTTCTAAAAGTTAGTAAGGATGCTCGTGTTATTTTAAGGGGGTGGAGAAAGTCCCGATTATGTGTTAGAAGGTTCGGCGATCACAAAAAAAGCAGATGGAGCTTATGATTTGGTCAACGATAACTCGGGTAGAGTTGGTTGTGATCAGGTTCTTCATGGTGATTTGGACAATAACGTTGGGAAACTTTCTAGTAGCTCAGGTGGATCTGGTTGTGATCTTGTTAATCATGTTGCTCATAGTGATTTGAGCAGGTTTGACAACTCAGGTGGAGTTGGGATTGCTTGTGGTGGTTCAAGCATGTTTATTGACTCAGCTGGAGCTGAAAGTGAACGGGATGATTCAAGCAACGATGGCGCGCAAGGTAGTTCTGTTGGTATGCAGGGCTTAGATGTAGTTCATAGTTGATGAGTATGCCCGGAAGGGGCATGGGGTGTCTGGTTGTGACATGGTGGAAGAGTTGGAGAGTGATTTGAAGAATGAAGATTTAATTTCTTGTTCTATCTGGATTTTGGGACTTCTACTTCATCTTGGACTCCAAAACTTAGAGATATGGTTTCTATAAATACTCTACAAGGTATAGATACAATAAGGTGAGTCAAAAGGAGAGAAAAGAAAGATTATAACAATTAAATTAGAAATAAGAGAGAATTATTTAGATTAGATTGAGAGGATCAAATTGTGTAAGACAATTGGTTGTTTCTTGGTATAATGAATTCTCCTCTTTCACAATTTTCTTGATTGTTGTGTGATCCATAAAATTTCATATTGTCCATATTTTTCTTCTTTAATTATTTTGCCGGTTTTTCAACAAGTGATATCAAAAATATTCTTGATATCGGGGTTGATTCATAACACAATCAATAAGAGTTGGTTTTCCGCATCACTTCGGACGATATTTTCTTTTGGCATAGACACAAAGCTCAAGTGGAGTTGATCATGTACTAGTTTCCCCTTAGCACAATTTCGTTTGATGGCATTATAGCATTGGAATTCAAGCAAAATCCTTAAATTTTGGAATCCACCAAATTATGAAAAAAAATTCACGAAGTTTTACTAAAGTAAGATGTCTAAAAATGAATAATTAACCATTTATTTATAAAGGTTTGCATGAAAACCTAATTTAAAAGAATTAAAATTGAAAGAATTTGAAATAAACTAAATGACAAAAATAGACCTAAAAATTTAAAAGTAGTTTTCGAGTCTTAAATGAATTCGGATGGCTAAACTCCATCATATGGGTCCAAATCGGAGCTCGAACTCCAAATCTGCAATTTACTTTTGGTCCAATTTTTCTTCAGTCTATTCATCTGTTTATTCTACATCAATTCTTCTGGACAAACTTAGGTTGTTTAGGATGTTTAGAAACGAGGGATATTGGTGCTTGTTCAAGTCAATGTTAATAGAGTTCAAGGTGAAGAAATTTCTCAAAATGAAATTTAATGCTCACATTCTTTCACTGATGAGCATTTTTGGCAAAATGGGACTGCATGTTAAGAAATGTGACATTCTTCGTAACACACTATTTTTCTTTTACATTGATCAATAACCTAAAAACACACATTCTAAAACACAGGGATCAAGTTTGGGGGTTTTTTTTTTTGCGTGCGTATGAACAAAAGAAATGCATCCAAATATTTATGGTGGAGGTGATGTGAAAAGTCTAGTATAAGGACTTATTTTAAGATCTTTGTTGGCATTCATATATTAAATAAGTTGCTATTAAAACTGTTTTACCAAAGAAATTTAGGAGCTCCATTAGCAAAATATGATTATGTCTCTAGCAACTTCTAATAAATGGCATTTTTTTCTTTTAGCAATATTCTTGTGCAGAGGAGTATTAGAAGACAAAGATCGATAAAAAAATTTACTGTTGTTTTAAAATTTTCCCCCAAGTATAGCGTCCAAATATTGTTCGCATACTAGTTTGAAGAATTTGAATTTGTGTTTAAAATTGAGTACGAATCATGAAAAAAAAATCTTTAAAAACCTTTAAGGGCTTTAATTTTAAAACGTAAACCCAAAAGACCCTTGTATGATTATAAATGAAGGTTATAAACCATTTAGATCCAATGTTGTAATTGGCATATTTGTGAACAAAATGGTCTTAATTGAACACTTGTAAAAAGTCAACGACTTGGATGCAAGAAAAACAAGAAAAACTCGGTGCCGAAATTTCGCTAAACTATGGCCCGCCTTTCGCATCGCTGTCGCTCGAGCGATATATTTATGCGACTAGACCTAATTTGTAATTTTGAAGAGTTTTACACGGCTTATAACACCTAAGCGTCCCCAACTATAAATACAGACGTCTGGGATGAATTTTATGAGGTTGCTTCATTGTGCTACAATTGCAAAATACTTTCATATCATTGTTTGAGAGATCTGAGGGGCAAATTCATTGATTGATTCATCCATATCATTCTTGTAATCTAGCAACTGAGTTTTGGAAAAACATCAGGTTCATTAATCCAAAACACCTGGTTTCCTTAACACTTTAAGGAAGGGATTCAAGCGCAGGAAGAAGAACACGAATAGGTAATTCATGGGTATCCACTTGGAGAAGACGTGTGCAAAAGATTGTAAGACTGATACAAAAAATCTTGTTAGAAGATTGTAAGTCTGGAATTTCCATCGAATCTTGGAAACTACAAGAGATAGATCAGGAGATCTAGCAGGTTGGTTAGATAGTATCTACGGTAGGAGATCGTGAGTTTGGAAGGAACAACAAATCTTGGAGTCGCAGGGTTTACAAAAGTTAGTAGAACTAGTTTGGAATTGAACTGTAACACACATTATCTATAGTGGAGATAACTCGCTTGGTCCCGGAGTTTTTACCTAGTTGGATTTCTCCGTCATCAAACTTTGTGTTATTTATTAGTTTGCAAATATTAGAACTACGGTTATTCAACTTTGAGAAATTAGATTGCATGCTTAACCATCTAGAAACTAATTAAAAGTGATTTGTTACTTTAATTAGCGTTATTTCGTACGTAAGGTCAAACTTAGTTATTAAACTACAATATTTCAATTGGTATCAGAGCTTAATGTCAATTCTTGACCTTAATTTGTCTAGATGAGTAGTTCATTGTCCGTCCTACCATACTTTGATGGCACCAACTATGCCTATTGGAAAGTTAGGATGAGAGCGTTCTTTAAACCTATGGATGAACGGATTCGGTTGAGTGTAGTGAATGGTTGGAGTGCCCCTAGTACAACTGTGGACAATGTAATGACCCCACTCCCATTGCTAATTGGACTAGGACGAACTTAGATTAATGTAATTGGAGCAACAAAGCCTTATACGCCTTATTTATGGTGGTATCCCTGAAAGAGTTTATGAGAGTGTCTATGTGTGAGGTAGCCAAAGAGGTTTGAGATATTCTGTAGCCACGTATAAGGGAACTCAAGCTGTTAAAAACTCTAAATTACAAATGTTAACCATTAGGTTTTAAGAGATTAGGATGAAAGAGAATGAAACTTTTGATGAGTTTTATGTGAGCTTAAACGACATAGTGAATTCTAGTTTCAACTTAGGTGAGAGAATCTCGGAGCCTAAAGTTGTTAGAAAAATCCTTAGATCCTTACCTGAGCGATTTAGGGCTAAAATTACTGTTATTGATGAGAGTAGCGATATAGACTCTATTAAGGTGGAAGAGTTAGTTGGATCTCTCTAGACTTATGAACTTACATTAGCTATACCTACAAACAACAATTCATTGGTTTTAAAAACTGTGAGGAATAGTTATAAAGAGTCCTGAGATTTAGAGTCTCTTAATGAATAGGAATTAGCATACTTTGCTAAAAAAATTCGAAAAATATTTAGGAATAAACAAAAATCTCAAGAGAAGTGATGTGAACCTAGCCAAGAATTGATCTTGGGAACCTACGTATAAAACACAATCCAAATCCTAACATATATTTCACAGGCAGGAGAAATCATCCAATTTTCCAATGGAGCAACAATCAAGGTGCTCAGATCGCACTGTAACAAACCGCACAGCCAGATTTTCAGCAAAATTAGAAAAAGTCTTCATTAGAAGATCTTGTGACAAAGTTGGTGAAAATATCTACTTAACACATGCAAAGAACGGACAAGATCTTGCAAGTTCAGGGAGATGCCATAAAAAAATTAGAAAATTAGATGGGACAAATAGCAAAAGCACTTTCAGAGAAACTACCAGAAGCATTGCCTAGTAATACTAAGAGAAAATTCCAAACAGTAGGTAATGGCAATGAAGGTTGTGGAGGAAGAACAAATTGAGGTAATAACTACCTACAATAGAGTTCAACTGCCACAGATTAATATAAAGAGATCAGTTGCTACAAAAGAAAAGGTATATACCACGGCTGAAGAGCAATTGGAGGTATTTGAGCAGAACAAAGTAAATACAAAAATAGTATCAGAGGACCCAAAGGTTAAGGAAACCGCTTATACTAAAGAAATTGTGCCACCACTACCTTTTCCACAAAGACTGCAATAGAGAAAGCTTGATGGTCAATTCGAGAAGTTTCTGAATATGCTGGAAAAGCTCCACATCATCATCCCATTGATCGATAATATACGACATATCACGATGTATGCAAAATTCTTGAACAATATGATATCTAAGAAAAGAAAGTTTCCAGATTGAGAAGAAGTGACATTAAGCGAGGTGAGCAGTGCAAAGCTGCAAAATAAATTACCACAAAAACTCAAAGATTCAGGGAGTTTCACTTTATCTATTTCACTAGGCAAAAAAATTTATTTTAATGCTTTTATGTGATACAAGTGCAAGTGTAAATTTAATGTTTTTGTCTACTTTCAGGAAACTAGGAGTTGGGAAAGTCAAGGGATCGAATGTGACGTTGGAGCTAGCAGATAGGAGCATCGACTAGTTAAATACTAAAAATTGCATCAGACTAGTTAAATACTGAAAATTAAGCGCTTGTTGGGAGGCATTTTGCTTTTCGTATTGCATTGCATGTAGTGTTATTCTTGATTTATAAGTTACAGTGGTTATAGGTACGTTTAAATTCGGTTTGTGGGTCATTTTCATTGTTGACACTTAGCCTAGTTAAATGAAAACATTAATTTAGTCAAAATGAGTTTTCTTTTTATTCTTTTGATTGTTTTCTTCCCCTATTGATATGTACCATGGATATTGACATTGAAAGGAGTTTAGCAAAGTACTAGTGGGGATAAATTGACAAATAACTTCTCACACATTCAATGAAAAACTTTAGGGAGTACATTCTTCCATTTCTTCCCCATCCCCTTATATTCTTATTTATATTTTATGATATTGAGGACAATGTCAGTTTTAAGTTTAGGGGTGAAAAAAACTGAGTTTTTACTTTTAGTATGTTTTTAAGTATTTGTGTGTTTGTTTTTCGTTATTACTTTAGTATATAATAGAAAAATACAAAAAAAAAAAAAAAAATTATTCAAAATAATAATAATATATAAATATAAATATTTTCTTATTTTAGGTTGTGTACTTGTGTGGGCTAGATAACGTAGCTTGCAATGCTAATTAAATTTAAGATTTGATATTGATTTATGAACGATAGATAGGTTACATTCTAGATTTATTAAGACTTAGTCTTGCAAAACTTGATATTATACGTGCACTAGAATTGAGTTTTATATCATGATGCAACAATAAGTTGATTCATATGCTGGATATGTTGATAGATTGAACATAGATGCTATACCAAAACTATCCTATATTAATGATCCTTAGATCAAATTTAGCATAGTTTGTGGATGATTCTACGGTTGTAGGAAGGTACGGATGTGAATGGGGATTCGCTGTGTGAAAACTTATGTGTGGATTGTTTTAGATTAATAGGATAAAATTGAGCAAAAATCTTAAATTAAAGATCAGTTTGATTAGATAGATATTTAATGAGGGGTATTGCACTAACCAGAGTAGTAAAATATATAAAAGACATCTTTTCGTAGCCTTTTATGACTCGAGATATTAAGCATGTTAGGGTATTTACAACTTGGTGCCTTAAAATCTTTGGATTTGGGAGTCATCAGCAAAAAACACGTTACATGGGTCATATAAAAAGCTTAAGGGAGAAAGTTAAAAAAAAAAAAGAAAAAAAAAAGGAAAATTTCAAAAATCCAGGTTCATGAAACAAGAGACGCACCAAATGTTCTGGTTAAGCCTCAAATACTTATTTGAGAAGACTTGACTTTTGATGAGTGATTATTAGTCTAGTCTACTCCTAGAGATCGAAGCAATCAAAGAATTGGAGAATTTTTTTTATTGATGTGTTGACTTACAATTAGTAGAGTTCACCTGAACTAGAGATGATGTTGATAGTAATGAGAAATTCAACCTTAAATTACTCAATGGGAAAAGAGTGAGAAAAGAAAAAGTTTGGGAGTGTATGAATCATACGAGATGTGAAATGATATATTTGACCACAAAAGGTCACGAATTGAAACAACTTATAAATTCATGATTGTCTACTTAATTTTTCACACACACATCAGTTTTGCATTGGAATAGTAGATATTGGTTTGGTATTGTGATTTTAAAACACTTTGTAGATTTAGTACTATAATTTCAAATCTTGAGGTAAAAGATAGATTATCTAATCAAATATTTTTTGCATGTCTGTGTGTTGTTATTTAGGTTATAGTTTTATTTGAGGGCAAACAAATATTTAAATTTGAGGGTATTTGATAAGTGTATTTTATACACTTATTCAGGGACTAAAATAACGATATTTGGTAATTCTTCTAACAAAATATATCCTAAATTGTTGTATTTTATATTATATATGTAAAACTCAATGGTTAAATGAGGGAAAAAAAGCGAAAATTGGTGAAATATGGCAAAATCCAAAATTAGGGAACTAATTGAAAATATTCAATAGTTGATTCAGACCACAAGACGATACTTTGAAGATAGATAGTAGACAATTGGATAGAATTAGAACTCAAAAAAAGAATGGAACCAAAGTGGGTCCTGAACTTGAATACAAATATGAAATTTGGATCTTTCACTTTATACTGCATCATTTTCAATTTCTCCTCCAACTCAGCCTGAGCTTGGAATCATTGGTACAACTTGGATGTAACACGCCAATGATAAATTGCTTCTTGGAGAGAAACCGATTTATCATGAAATTCCTTGTTGGGATGGTCACATATTTATCCGCCATATTGGTGTTTTTCTTGCCAATAACTCCTCGTACCTCCTGCCCCCTCGTCGAAGGGCATAGTAATATCGCCCGTGAGGGTTTAGTTTTCTTTTTCCAGCTAATGGAAACTTCAGGAAAAAAAAAATTGCGAAGATCTGATAGAAATATTTGGAAAGTTCAATTACAAATATTGCACTTCATTGGCTTTGTCCTATGCTTCAACAAAAATTAACTTTCAACCCCATAGTTTAGTTGCGTGTTCACCTAAAATTCTACTTATCCAATGTTGAGTTTAACCTAATTCTCTGAATATTTTTTCCTCAATTATGGTACTGTCTTATTCTTTTCTAGAGTTCACCACTCATAGAAGTTCTAACCGACACTTGGAACAATATGCATCTCCACTTTTCGTATTTTATTGTGGCCAACATCAGGGGTGTAGGCGATCCGATTTTTGCGATTTTTGACAAATTTTCAAACCAAACCGTTTAAACCGATTTGAGAAAAACTTAAACATAAACCAAACCATTTTGAACGATTTGAAAAAAAACTCAAACCTAAACCTAACGGTTTGGTCCGATTTTAAACCGTTAATTTCACCGTATATTTTTTTTTGTCTGTTTACTTTTATGACATTAATTCATTGAATTCAATATATATTTATATCTTACTAGCAATAAATTTAAAACAAACTAAATATATCTACTACAAATTTAAATACCAACTAAATCAAAGTGAAATCGCAATAAACTAAAATATAGTTTTTTGTTTGCTATTTTAGGCTAAGACGTTACGATAACGTTACAATACAAGTTTACTAAACTAAATAAAAAGCCCAAAAAATATAATGATGTTCAACAAGATCTCGCGGTCATCATATCTGAAAAACAAAACTACTGATTAGACGAGAGAATAACCAACAATAATAATAAATCAATTGTTTATAATATCTAAACATAACAATCACACAAGCTTACCGTTGTATTTTGTTACGAATTCAGTTTCTCACATATACTCAAACACCAATTGTTGTCACACATGATTCATAGTCTCCATTGTCAAACAAATGCATTCTTTATATCATCATAGTATTGGATACTAGATAGATAAGAGAATCTTTAAAAATATGGTAATAAAAAATATAAACCACCTGCCACAACTTTTATTGAATCATCAAATGCTTCGACTTCATCTAAATATTGACACAGCACTATAGGCTCATTTTTAATTTGCAACCAATTCTTTCCGCATATACAAGCATCAACCATCCTTGCAACTAATAAACTCTTATAAGAATCAAATATCTGACTTCCATTTGAGAATGCAGACTGAAGCAACTATAAAAATTTGAATTCTAAAGAGGAAAATAGTTTTTGATGGATTAGGGTTAATCTTGAGATTATTAGATATAAATTAAGATTATTTGATAATAATAATATATATGTAATAGAATATTATAAATTGAAAAAAATACATACAAATGACAAAATTATTGAATTTTGCATATTTGGATGAATTTAAAAAAAAATCATTATTTTTATTTTTTTATTTTTATATATTTTTTCCCCGGTCCGGTTTGGTTTTAAACCGCAATAAAAATTCTCAAACCTAAACCAAACCGTTTTTGACCGGTTTGGTTTGGTTCAAAACCATTTCTTTGACGGGTCCACGTGGCACCAAACCGACGGTTTCTAAAATGCAGTTTCGGTTCGATTTTTAGATTTGATAATTTTTGCTTACAGCCCTAGCCAACATGACATCAACGTCGGATAAGTTGAGAGTTCTTCTTGACTTGGTCAAAAGAGCATTCCTGACCTAATAATACCCTATTGATAGAGGTCAAACTATGATAGACATCATACAAAAACATCATCATGACATGATAGAGGAAATGCTCCCCTTTGACGACGTCCACTCTCAACTCAATTAATTTGGAAGATAACATGATGACTTAGGACATAAGCTCAAAGCCTCAGTTTTATGATGACTTTGCCATAATCAAACTCACGTGCCAATTAAATTTATTGGCTTATTATCACAAAACGTCATACGTTTGACCTTTAATGTGCAAAACGTTCATACGTTTCAATTTTTTTCATTTTCACCCATATTTCCCCGTTTCATTGTGGAATGCATCATTTTCCTCAATTTTCATTAATTTTCTCTATAAAAAATATATGAAATGACAAATATACCCTCTTATTTAAATTAAAAATAATAATAATAAAGAACTAATTTCAATCATAGGCCCAATTTTTTCAAAAATTACAAATGAATCCCAAACAAACAATTAAAAATCAAAACCAAAAATAAAAATAACTCCATCTTCTTCCCCCATCCCACCCCACCCCACCCCCACCCATTTTTCAAACATTTTATAATACCACCCAGACCTCAGTAAAATGATTATAAATCCCCTTCACTAGAATCAACATTTTCTTTATCATTTTCTCCATTGGTTTCTTCCTCATGTAAATCTATAGAGTGTTTGGTAGAGACTAAAATCGGATTAAAATTGAAAAACTAACCGTTATTGTTAACTTTTATTAGACGGATGAGATTCAATAACGGCCATATTTTCAATTTTAATTGAATTTTAAGCAGTACCAAACAGGCCATAGATCTTTTTTCTTCCTCATTTTCCCCTTCAAGATTATTTTCTTTGGGAACTAAAACTCCATTTTCTTTCATTTCTACCTTTCTTCCATTTTTCTCTGCGTTTCCATTTTTCGTCGCCGGTATCCATTTACCTTCATCTTCCGTATCTTCACTATACCAGTTTTACTCTCATCATTATTGCTCCTCTTTCCACGATCCCTATTCAAAGCTTCCAATCTTGTAGTTGTAGAACTAATTTCTTGGATTTCTCTTTGATTTTCAGTATCCGTTAGCTTTTCTCGAACCTCCTTGATTATAACTTCTTGTCCTTCAGCTTCACCATTAATTCTTTCCTCCGCCATCTTCTTTCAGAAGAAACAAATAGTTGATAAAGGGGGACGATATCCACCAAGTAAGAATAACTAATGTTTAGTGGGTTCTCAAAAATATTTGAAACGTTGGTGAAGGTGTATTCTCTTTCTCCCTACTGAGGTTTGAGTGGTATTGAAAAATGGTTGGGGTGGGATAGGAGAAGAGGATGAAGTTATTTTTGTTTTTGTTATTGGTTTTGATTTTTAATTATTTGTTTGGGATTCATTTGTAATTTTTGAAAAAAATTAGGCATATGGTTGCAATTAGTTCTTTATTATTTTCCTTTTTAATGTTTTATTTAAATAAGAGATTATATTTGTTATTTCATAAATTTTTATATAGATAATGAATGAAAATTGAGGAAAATGATATTTTCCGCAATGAAATGTAGAAATAAGGGGTTAAAATGCAAAAAATCGAAATGCAGAGACGTTTTTCACATTAAAGACCAAATGTAGTGATGTTTTGTGCTAATAAGCCAAAATTTGTTCAAACGTGGTGTGACAAGCAACCCTGTGCTCAAATATCAACATGCTTGATTCCATCAGCCTATATAAGAAGATGAGTGATAAATGACATGGGGATCCAAACTAAAGTTCTCTCTGTAAAATTACTAAATTCTAGCTATGTCAACGACCCGAGTCGAAAAAAAAGCCCAGGCTCGGTTCGAGCTTTTTTGGGCCGAACTTTTTTTGGCCCGAGCCTAGCAAAACCTGTCCAAAAAAATAAGGCTCGGCCTGAGATTTAGACTCGAGCCGATTCGTGTTTTTTGAATTTTTTTTTTTTGTTAAATTAAAATCTTAAAAGCTGCCTGGCATCTTTCCTTTAAAAAAAATATATATTTTTTTAAATTAAAATGTTAAAAGCGGCCTGCAAAGGCAGCTTTCCTTAAAAAAAAATATATATATTTTTTTTACTTTTTTTTTTTAAAAAATTGGCCGGCTCGCCCGGGCCTCCGCTCGGTGTAACCGAGCCCGAGCCGGACTTTTTACGGACCGAACCCGAGCCGGCGAGCTTTTTTGCCACCGCTGATAAATTCCAATATTATAACACTTTTATTAAGCCTAATTCCCTAGAAGTTGATAAAAAAGTTCAAGATAATTATTTTTTTTGCCATCAACTTTAATTGAGAGACTAGGTAATTAGAACTTACAGCTATTTTGATTGATTTTGTTATTTGATAAGTGTTAAATAGTTTTTAAAATTAAATATAATTTGTTAAAAATTTAAAATATATATATTTTTAATATTTCCACAGCATTTTGTGTCATCTATTTCACAAGAACAATACTACAATTTCAGAATATTTTCCCATCTTCCTTAATAAAATGTCGCACGGTATTCTATCATTGAACTATTTAAAAAATGGTCAACTTTTTCATTCAATGAACTGATGCCACCACTGCATTTGTCAAGTAGGCGGACTAAAACATCTTACAAAGTGGCTTATTCCTTTTTACAACTAGAATTTCCACCACTACACCAAAACACACCTTTTGCAGCGCCCAAAAAATAGTGTAGTAGACTTTTTGCAACGTTTTAGCATGTGTTACGAGGGTCGATGTTGCTGTTGAAGGAAGCCTTTGTACAGCGTTTATTCACTGTTGCAAAAATTTCTTTTGCAACATTTTTTAAACGTTGCAAAAGGTTTCCTCAACGTTGCGGTATATCCTTTTGCAACGTTTTTTCAACGTTGTGGTAGACCTTTTTACAATTGCAACGTTTTTTCAACGTCGTGGTAGATCCTTTTGTAACGTTTTTCCACTGTTGTGAATTCTCATCATTTGGTTTTGGCAACGTTTTGCAAACGTTGTCATTGGTGATTTTAATATTTTTTTTAAAAATTAATTCACATGTTTAATATATGCTTGCTACGCTAGCGAAAATAATGTTCTTTGATCAAACAATTCGAATAATAAACTAACAATTCGCATAATGAACTTGTAAAATGTTATGCACATTCAACCTAATTAAAAATGAGACAAAATTGCTATTTTAAGTATATGGTGCACCTTAAGTAAAATTCAAAAGGCGTCTATACAGATTTTACGCTTTTTACCATAAATATAATATCCAATAAATATAGAGATGTGACAAGACATCAAAAAATATAAGAAATTAATATAATAGTCCATAGACTTAAGCACAAATTGCAATACATGCTTAAGAGGGTGTCTCAACCTTTGATGCCACTAATTGGAATTAATAGCCTTTAAGTAGGTACAACCAAAAGTAGATACAATGTTTTAAAAAAAATTGATGTGCGCAAGAATCAGAAAACAATGATAAGAAGGTTGGATGAAGGACGCTTGAACTTGGATACATCCGCTGATAAAGTCCATATTTAAGCTAGCCTCGTAGTTTTGTCCTTGAATGCACAAGAGTCAATAATAAACTCAGCAACCAAGTTGTTGTTGTGCCAAACTTAGACAAACTCATAAGCTTCTTTCTAATAAAGGGAACGTGCAAGATCTTTCCAACAAACAATTTTTTTGAACAGATGTCATTATTAGAGACAACTCGGATTAATTTTAGAATAAGAATGCGACGAAAAAAAGTTAGAAAACAATGTGATAATGAATGAAGGTTGGGACTTTCAATCAATTAGAAGTGTGGTACAGTTGTTAAGAAGTGTAGTGTCAATATATACAGTCTTTAACTATCTCATATTTCAAAAACATAAGACATGAACCTTTCCATTTTCTATTTTTCAAGCCCCACAACACATCAATCCCTCTGTTTCTCTCACAATTCTTCCCATTAGAGAGGAGGAGGACAAACTCATCATTCCCACTAACAATTGGACCAACATGAACAGGCTTCCCAAAGATAAAATCAATCTCTCCAATTGGAAGTTTCCACCAAGCTCAAACATACAAATTCCCATTACAAGTTGCAGGAATTCCTTTGTAAACCTCCAACCAGTCTATGACATAATCATCTATCACGCTTTACCTTGCTTCCATAAAAACGTGATTTCAATAACATACCGACATGCAAGCCAATTCAATATAAGTATTTAAATGTCCCCTACTCATGGCAAAAAAGTCAAGTTTTTTTGTTTTTGTTTTTGTTTCTGCTACTCATGTTAAATAAACCATTAAACCCTGAACTTTATCAAGTCAACAAGCTGACCTTTGCACATTACTGGATGTGTACGAGTTGGGCAATTACTAGACCAAAAATCCAATCAGCGCAGAGCTAAGAAATAACTGTAAAAACAGTTCTTTGACTACCTAATTAAACCACTACCGTTAATCTCCAGTCAGGAATAAGAAAATATGAAATCCGACCCAGAATCTATAAAGTTCAATAGCATGGTTTCATTTTTTCATTAATTAATACATGTATATATATCTATATCCCTGTATTTTCCCAAAACAAGGCTAAAAGTTCTATTTACCTATGAATAGATTATCCCATAAATCACAGTCAACAATATAATTTATCATGAATATATACCAATTAGAAAGCATAATAAGGCAATAGTGCGCATAATCACAGGAATATGGAGACTGAATTGAGGGGTGTTTCGGTTAAGGGTTTATCTGCTTGGTTAAATTGATTCAATAATGAAGAAGTAATTACCTGTCAAAAGACCTTTGGTGGCGCCGATGAGTTCACGAGAGCGAGAGAGAGACGGAAGGTTTTAACGGCGGTGAGTCTCAAGGAATGAGAGCGAGAAAGAGATGGAAGGTAACGGCTTTGTTTTGATCTGTCCTTAGTTTTCATTAATATTTGATTATTATTTTTTTTTGCAAAGCGGGTCGGGTTGCTATTTTAATCCGGTTTCATGGGTCAACCCATTACCCGAACCCAACTTGAGAATTCTTAACTATATGGTCTGGATCGAAAAATCCAAAACCCAATTGAAAAAAGGCCCACAATTAACAAAATTGGCCCAACCTAACTTGCCTTACCCTCCTTATTTTTGACAACGTTTTGTAGACGTTGCAACGTTGCTAAAAGTCTGTCTTTTACAACGCCTAAAAAACGCTGCAAAATAAAATCATTTTTGCAACGTTTAATAAACGTTGCGAAAGAGAAACTTATAAACGTTGCAAAAATGGTCTTTTGCAATGTTTATTAAACGCCGCAAAAGAAAAACGTTTTAGCAACGTTTTATAAATGTTGCAAAAAAAAAAAAAAAATAATAATAAAATTTGCAACACGAAATAAATGTTGCGAAAGGCGACATTAGCAACATAGATTTATAAAATATTGCCAAATCTCAATTATGTTAACCAATTACAACATTCACTTGTTAAAATGTCGCAATAGACTCCTTTAGCAACACCTAACTACCAAATGTTGACATTTATGTGTTGCAAATAATATTTGTTGGTGTAGTGCACGTATCATTTCAAGTGGTGTTTTTCGTTACTGTTTTTGTACATCCTAACTTTCAAGTAATTTTGAAGACGCTAAGTGCGTGACCAACCTTGGGGTAAGCAAAAAGGGTCCTGGCTTTAGTAAGGTCTTATTATGAATCGAATCCAATTTTCGAGCTGAACCTTCAGAAAAACTTTTAAATATTGAAATCATAAATTGTTCTCAAAATACATATATGATGAAATTATATCCCCCATAGACATCTTCAAGTGTTGTCGTTCATGTACACCACCATCCTATAATACCTCAAGACTTTTTTAAATTCCTTAACTAAACTACTACCTCTTTCATTTGTTTTTGTTGATGATTAAGCGAACAAAAAGTGAGACAGCAGAACAAAAGATATAGTGTTTACCTCCAACATTCATCATTAATTGTTCCAAACATTCCCCTTCCTTTGTGCAAAAGTAGATATAAATATTGATAATCAATCTTCAATGATAAAGTTATGTGGATCATGTTTTTAACCAAACACATCATCCTTTTAATTTTATTTATTTCTCATCATTTCCCTTTACCAGGAAGCAACTCTGGGGGGTGGGGTAGGGGTGGGTGGCGGTTTTAAAAAGATGTTGTTCCTATAATATATGAAAAGCTTATTGGATAATAATTATAAATTACAAGTTCTCCCATCAGATTCTTAAAGTGCAATCAATCATGCATATGATAATAATTTCATACATGCAATGCAAGTTGCCATGTGCATATATATATATATATATATATATATATATATATATATATATATATATATATATATATCAGCAAATTCTACGCGCATGCGCACACACTGTTTAGGATAAATTTTACATCAACTAATGATAAAACAAATATGCAATATATAAAGGCTGCTCACCTAAGAAATGTCAATTTTGAAGATGAAATTCCAAGTCTTAAAATATACATACTAGAGAATTGGTTATTTGAAAAATTCAAAAAGAAAAAAGAAGATGTTAAATTCCTAATAACAAGATATTGAATAAACCTATATACTTTATAATGCTTTGGGAAATCTATGCTAAGGTAATGGTTTATATCTATCTTGAATTATTTGATAGAGTGAGATATGAACAGGTATTGCCACCATCAAATTAAGTTTTCAAAATTATTAACTTATCCATGATCCTGATTGAGTATTGTGTTGGTACCTCTCCTATTGGCTATTGAGTCGATGAAAGAAAATAAAATTCAAATACCATGATGTTAAGGGTGATATTTTATGCCAGTTAAATATAAAAATTCTAATCAACATATTAGAGTTTGAAATATCCTTCTTTAAAAAGTTGAATATTAGATGGGAGCCCAAATGTGAATATGATATCATAATCCATTATGATTAGAACAAACAATCTAGTTAGGCTAAAGCTCAAATGAACCAACATTTTGCAATCATGTTAAAGTAAAATCTCACATCAATCAAGTATAAAACTAACTAGAGTTTGGACTACTCATTTTAATAAAATTGACCATTTAAGATGAATCTCTTATATTTGATAAGTGTATTTTGTACACTTATCTAAACCGTTAAATTAGAGTATTTGTTAGTTTTTTTGGATGAGTTATAGCTTAATTTTTTGTTAATTATGTTTGTTATATTGAACTCGATGCAAATTGGAGGATTTGGAAGAAAGAAATGAAAATCATGCAAAAATGAAGAAATCCAAAGTTGGGGACCAAAGTGTAAACATCCGAAAGTTGATTCGGACCACAAAACGATGACTGAATATCAAATAGAATCAATTGGATGCTATTAGAGGTCAAATGAGTGAAATATAGAAGAAGTATTTTCACAATTCAATTTCTAGCAGAAAAATTATACTCTAGATTTTTAGCCTCAATTTGAGACCAATTTTTCAGATAGTAAATGCTCAAATTGGAAAAATTGTACAACTATAATAATTGTAACCCTTTAAATTATCTTTGCAAAGCATTTTCAATTACCTCAATCGGATATCTGTAGAGAAAGTTATGACCAAAATTCATGGCGCGCGCAGTGTACCCTATTTTCCCCAACCCTAGAGTCATTTTGCTCAACGGCGCGCATGTGGTGGTTATGTGTGTGCGCGCGCGGGCCTTTTTCTGAACTGTTCAACTTTCTAGTTTCATCCAAATTCTTATGAAAATCAAATTAAACCTACTATTTAACCTACAAGGGGACGGCCAAAACATCATATAATTTTTACCAAAAGAAGGAGGCTAGCACAAGATTAAGAGGCAATTAACACAAGAGATTGAAGATTCAAAGTTCGGATTCAAGATTAAGGAAAAAGAAATTGTTCACTTTCCATTCATTGTTTTCAATTCCCAATAATATTTTTTCAAATATTTTTGTGTAATTTACATAACAATATATCAAAAAAATTATCTTGTCTCTTCATACAAAATAGTACCATCAAATTCATCAATAACAAGATGTCAATTGCTATATTTTGAGAGAGAAGATCAAGCCCTAGCAAGAAATTGAAAGTCAATTACATCAAGATTTTAAAGAATTCAATATTGGGCTTGACGATCTACATCTTTTGATTTATTTCATGATTCAGGTGATATTTTTCTATTATTCTTTTTGTAATTTATATATTAACATGTTAGGCTAGATCTGTTTTTGTACTGGATGAAGATATTTCTTAATTAATTTTCCATACTCATTGCATTATTTAATTGATTGACCATCAATTAGATAATTAATTGTTTGTTGTAGTGTTGAGACACTCACAATAAGTTTAGAACGTGATAAAATTAATATATGTGCAACATGTGCAATCATATAAATAATATAAACTTTAATTCATTCTAATCATTCGAATTTGGGTTAGAAATAAATTCAGGTCGTGGTTATGATAGCTTTAATTTGTCTTGAAAAAGAAAGATTGTCAAGAATGCATAAACTGAATTAAATTACAAATCAAGAATTGAAATAGATAACAATAGGATGATTCGAAATCCAATACAACCATCTATAATTTAATACAAAATACTTTTTATCGTTTTCTTAGATAATTTAGTATAAAATAAAATCAAAATCTTTATTTTATTTACACAATTTAAATTTCATATATAACTAGTAAATTTGAATTGAATTTATTCCATGTGAGATGATAACTCTTAACTCATCAATTCTATTACTTGTTAACGATCATGTACGCTTACAGGTTTTGCACGAACAATATTATACATGAATGATAGAAATTTGACCTTAGGTAGGTTTTGCACTCTTTGTCCTCTAGGTGAGGTTATGGTTCTTTTTGGATTATATATAGTTCCGATTTGGTACCACTAAAAATCTGATTAAAATTTAAGTTAAAATCAATAATTAATTTTATCCACATATTTCATAGGACTCCCAACTTTACAATCACATATTCCTTCAAACGGGGGTATAATTTCTAATAGAAAAAAGAGATGATCTACATAAGCAGCATCTTCACACGTGGTTCAGAAGTTCCATTGTGGTTTCTAGGGTCCCATGTCCAGTTGTATATCTTGTTAATAGTACAATGATACAAAATCAGTGGAACAGTTTTCCCTTCAAATTAATTAATTAATATAAGAATAAAATCTTCCACCATGGCTAGAAATGGATTCAGGGGAATATTTTATGTGTCCACATTAATTACTACACAAAAAAGAGATCTAGGAATCCCATAAGATTTTCAGACTCAATCATGCACACTAAATTACTCCATTCTTGATAACTGCAACAGGTATCATAACAAATCCACACACGTTCTGCCAATGCCTCAATATCTTGGAAGATAAATGCATAAATTATTCCTTTCCTTTCATGCAAGGAAAAAAAAAAAAAGAATTATAAATGTCAATTATACTATGTGGTTCTTCGTAATAATGTGAACCAAACATATCCTAAAGCACGAAAAGATACAATGTGCATCAAAAATTATTTGATTCTGCAAATAATTGAATATTTTGAGAGATCATTGACGCTTAACAAAAATGTGAAAATTCGACAAGATAAGAATAGTTCCAAATTTTATTCAATTATCAAATTCATTCAAAATAAAATGATAAACTATAAAGTGGATCAATAATAATCCTATAAGAAAGTCCTAAAACCTAATTAAGGATCTAAAACACCCCAAAGATTATGTGGACAAAAGTAAAAAATTAAAATTAAAACAGAGTAAGCTTTGAAACAAAGTAAGCTAATAATAGCCAAATGAGATCATTGAAGTATATTCATCAGCTCCTTCACAAATCATATTTTTCATAGGAGGATTGAACACTAATATACAAAAATCTTATTCTTTAATTGTCAAGTCAAGTACTATACTATGTACCCAATAGCACGAGAAAAGGGATGACAACAACTATGAAAGTGGGAAAAAAAAAAGAAAAAAAGTAAGGAATAAAATTGATTCATATATATAAGTTCGCATCATCATAGTGAAAGAATATGTGATGATATGTGAAAATTAATGAGATCAATCTTAACAAGAATCTTGGATTATTCTCTCATAGATATATTTAGCCCCTATTTGACACCTATTAATTTCTCTTTCTCATTCTCATTCTCGTTCTTTATTTCAACCACACATTCTCCAAATAAAATAATATTACACACAAATCAAAAACTTTTCATCACTTTTCCACTACACATTCTCACATCAATCACTATTCCAAAATTTTTATTTCTCTCAAAATGGGTTTCAAACAGGGGCCTAATTATAAAGTTGTAAAGCAAAGTATGATTCTATGCAATAGTATCCTCAAACTTTTAACATGGACGGTGTGCATAAATCCCTATACGTGTACGCAAGAAACTTATATATATATATAATATGGGATTATGGCATTAAGGACGATCTGATGTCTAGTAAGATTGAGTTGTAACTGCTTAACTGTGTTTTATTAAACAGGCAGTGATCTTCAAGGGATTTCTTCGAGAATAGTGTACAAATATATATATTTATATTTACATATGTTTGTGTATATATAAACACTGTAGTTTTTACAACATTAGATATTATACCAACTATTTTACACTTTATTTATCTTACTGTGGTTTGAATCGAATCATCATGTAAAAGAATATTGAATCAAAAGTAATCAACATAATCTCTTGTTTCCAACTTTTAATTGTACCTAGCTATTATAATATAATATATTTGTACTTTATAATTATATCGAACAATAGCATGTTTTTGATAAGCTTAAAAAGTTTGATACAATTACAAGTTAAAAATAGGTTTTATAATAAATTAATTTATGAAAAAATTTATAAAATAAGTTATTTATTTTGATAGTAAATTTTTGTTTGATTTTCTTGATGTCCAAGTCTTCCGATATTTCACGAAACAATAGTGAGCAAACATTTATTTCCTGTGAACATAGTTATGCATTGTATGCATGTGAATGCATAGTTTTATATGAGGAATCTTTCTATCTAAAGGTGCATGGACCTTTGTGGTTTGACATTGTACTAATGTTTGGGTCCTTTCAACTAGTCCTTTGTGGCACTATGATGAATGCATTCCAATATGAACATATAACACGATACTACAAAGAATTAACGTTTCAACGACAACTTGTCCATAATTTTTGGAGAAATAAACAAGCAATCCGGCCTCTAGTAACTTTATCTCGTATAAAATGTATCTGAGGCTTTGTGGATACGCCTTTTGGCTCATCTTCAGGGTTATATCCGAAGTTTAAGGCTTGGCTATTTGAGGCTTATATATGGTATCCAGTATTATTTTATAAAAAATTTCCTATGCTGAAATAATTGACCTAGCCTTTGTAATCCAGCTATGACCCTTTTGGGATTCTCTAATAAAGTTCATACTATTCAAAAAAAAAAAAAAAGGGTGTTAAGATAACAAAAACACGTGTAATAATATATACCCAATCATGCTTAAATAATTGATCCAAGCTCATTCTCGAATTAATTTATGTAACAGAAGCAGGATTGAGAACACTCTCATAGTCATCCTGTAGTAGAGAAGCCACAGAATGTATTTGATAAAACTTCATTTCATCATCAGAATACAGTCAAAATAACTTCCACTACAGTGCAAATCTTTGCAATGGAATTTACAAGACAAGTGCTTCAAGATTCTTTAACTTGCTTGTAAGTAGACTCAAGTTTCTCAACTTAATTACATATCTATTGACTAGTTTCATAAATTGGTAGTTTTAAATTTATAATCTGAGCTCCAAATCTATTTCTTGGGTGTCACTTGTTTCAGAATTCTGACTACTTGAGCCCACTGAATCACTCCTACCTTTCTTCTTCTTATTCAACGATTCCTGCAAAACAAATGGCAATAAAAATGGTCATTATTAGGGCGTCAGCATTGTTATGGTTATGTTCTGCCAAAGCAACGAAATGCTATAACTTGAGCGTTTTTCAACCCTGAAAATGTTGTAAAGTACCTCTAGGTTGAAGAAGTGCTTTGTGGTGCCAGGCTGCGAAAAATGTTGCGTTCCTGCTATTGCAATGCCAGGATGCAATCTGATTTGAATCCCAAATTGACATGAAAATATTTAAGTACCCAAATTAAAAAAGAAATGGATGTTCCATTCCATACATGAAATCTTGCAAAAAGGGCATACCTTGCAGCACTGCTCGGTTGGGAATCTTCGTATCTAATTTTTGCCCTTTCTGAATCTGGCAATCCCATCTATAATAAACACAGAAATGTTCATAAGTCGCTCATTAAATTATAGTGATTGAATAAGCGTACACGCACACACACATGTTAGAATAAAACATAGCAATGACGTTTATGTTATGTCATATCATCCCAATATTCAATTTTCACAAGGTAATGTCTTGCTACATTAATTTGTTAGGACAAAATGAACAGAAGCATAGGTCTTTCGAATTTCCAAGTTAAGGTGCACTAAGGGGGGGTAAAAAAAAAAAAAAAAAAAGAAAAAAGGAAAGAAAGAAAGAACCAGAAAATACCCCTATCTTGAGATCATCAAGGATAAGATTTCCACTCTTATCTAGGGTATAATCATTTCCTTACTAAGGGGGGGGATCAGATTTTTATATAAAGTGGAATCTCAAATTTTGAAGGAAAAATGAGGATGAGACGATCATAGCCAGTTAAGTATGACATAGAACCATAATTAATTACCCTCTATTAAGTTTTTTACAGTAGAATTCTGATTAAAAACTTAATTGTAATTATCACAAGAAAATTGTAATAAGATTGTATAAGAAATTATTTCTGTTTGAAGTTTCACATACCATGAAGTTATGGGAGCCTGAAAATCCATAAGGGGAAGATATTACTGATGATGAATATGGGAAGGACGAAGAAGAAGAGGAATAGCCTGTTGGAGGTCTCATATCCTCCTGCAGAAATGTCAACACACAATAAAACTCCAAAAATTAGAAAAAATTCACAAATGATCAGCGAATATAATTAAATTCAGATTTATGCTTTAATCGTTTCATTGGAGAATTCTAACAAAAAGAAACATTACTGAATACCTGGCTGAAATTTGGGGCATAAGGGGTATGAACAGAAGAAGGAAGGTAGGTGCAGCCCATTTGGCTGTGCAATCTAATCTTTTCAAGCTGAGCAACACCTAGACCTCTTTGAGGTTGTTTAGGCTTGTCTGAATTGCTTTTTTTGCTTTTTCTAGATGAAGATGATCCTCTTTCATTTCCTAGGTTTGGCTCACCAAAGTAATTACTTCCCATTCCTTTTTTCTGTATGATTTGACTCAAGAAATGAAGAAAAATTTGCTTACTACTTAAAACAAATTTTGATTCTTGAAATCTCTAGTGCAAAAAACTGGCAAGGAATCAGAGAGATCTTCTGATACCCTTTTAAGCTGTCAACACTTTGCATTGAGTAATTATTGCATCGCTGGATCAGATTGTGTGTAGATTTATGTGATTCATTCTATCTGTATAAAAAAATATTTAGATTTTATAACAACGTCGTTCTAACTCGTTTATAATTAATATAAATCCCTATATTATATTGCCTTAGTCGTCGAGTAGGAAAAAAAACTAATGGCTGGAAAATGATTTCTTTACTTTTTATTTCTCCATCCAAAATATAATATTTTAATATAACAATGTTTCAAAGAGAAAAATGATTAACTATTCTCTCATGCACCACTTGGTTTACTATTCATTTTATTATCTAAAAAAAAAAAAACATATGTTTTTACTAGTTAAGAGGAGTGGGAATTATGGAATTTGCGCATTAAGAGGATTGAGGGACCATTAATTTGGAAGGTTATTTACTTAAGAAAATTTAAACACATATATCAAGAATCTAATAATAAGGAATTATATAATTGAAAAACTTAAGCTATTTAGATTCCAAAATCTTATAGCAAGAATAGGGGGATTAATTGTTTATAAAAAGATATTATCGAATGGGAAAATATTATGCTAGAAAAGGAAACATACAACAACAAATATATGGGGATTGTCTGTAAAAAGATATTCTTGAATGAGAAAAAATTGTAATAAGTAATGAAATATGAGATGTAACAAATTTAATCTATTTAGATTCCAAATACTTATAATGCAAGTATATGAGATCAATTCTTGAAAAAAATAAAAAATAAAAAATTCTTGACAAGATCTCAATGGTGATAGAAAGATTTCCATAATATTAAAACAGCTGTATCTTAAATATTACATTTTCTTCATCTTGTATGTATCATTGTAGGATATCTTTGTAGTCCGAAGATTTTATTTCATGATCTTATATTTACAAACATATATACACACAGAGAGAGAGATATATATATATATATATATATATATATATATTTATTTATTTATTTATTATATACAAAATGAATGTGGGAGAGAGAAACATATATATGTAAATATAGATTATGAGTTGCCATGCACTAAATGTAATAATCAAGCTGTTCAACGCATGATTGTGGGTCATATTTAATGAGTTGTGTGGTGGAAAGTAAGAAGTACCTTATTTGTTAAAGAAACATGTGAACTCAGGTAATTACAAGAGACAAACTATAAATTGCCCCAAAGCATATCATTCTTAACTTTTAATATGGGGTGTTTGTCTGCCTGTCTCTCCCGACTCCCGAGTGTGTCATTTCGTTAGGGACAATCTTGAGAGTTTATTAGTTAGCCCCCTCCATTAATGTATCTGTGGCCTTGAATAAAGATCGACTGGATAGAGTTCTATTGTTTACTATGTCATCTAGTTACAATTTTAATAAATCTATAGACTATAGTACTATCTTCAACAACACTGGCGGAACTAAGGTGAGACATGGTGGGTCACATGCCCCACCAATTTTTTGACTTTTTAAATTTTTACACTAACTGTATTATGCTTATCTGATTGGTTCTGCATCTGTGTGACTGTAGTATGCTGATTGGTTTACACTATTTCGGGGAAATTCTATTTTCTTCCTTCCAGTTGCCACTTGTATTATTTTTCATTCAATATCTCTGCTCTGGAGGTCGTAGATGTCACAATTAGAGCTTTGATTCCACTTTTCCTTCTTTTCGGCCCTGTGATCAATCATGTTAAGTTCTTAGACCAATTAGACGATTTTGATTGAAAATTCTCATTATAAGCTTATGTATTTAAAATGTGGACATTACAATTAGTTTTCTCGTAGAATGATGTATAATTTAATTTACTTTTAATCTGTATTTCATGAAAAAATTCTTGAGAATTTCAAATAAATTATCTAAAGTATTACGAAGGAAATATCAAGATATTGTTAATGTCACGAGATTAGTGAAATTATGTAAAGTACAGCTCCAAATACGAGGGATGTTGGATATATATATATATATATTGGAATGGTTTGTTCATTTTGTGAAGCTCACGACATCAATGTTCTCAATATAAATGATATGATCATAACTCTAAGTTGTTTACGACGTGACACGATGGCAAGTTTGCGTCACTTTCATGTGGAAATATTTTATGTCATCATTGATATGCAATTTCGGGAGTTAAATGATTGTTTTTCTAAGGTGTATAGTGACTTGTTCCTTTATGTTGCGTATTTGTGTCCAAATTATTCATTTGATATTTTTGATAAGAACAAACTCATTCGAGTATGTGATTGTTAAAATAAGATCATAAATCTTGCACATAAGTTGGTTGCGAAAAAATGAACACAAAGTGTATTCATTAGTCTACTAACTTGTGACATTGATTTTAATTTTTCATATGGTTATTGTTATAGTTGAGAGAGCATTTTCTGCATTGACTTATGTAAAAAATTGTCTGCACAATTGAATCGAAGATTAATGATTGAACGATAGATTTATTGCATATATTTAGAAAAGTGTATTTGATAATATTGAAAATGATGTACATATAAGATGTTAACAAAATATGAGAATATGTAGAAAACAATTGTAATAAGATATCGAATATTTTATTTTTTTTCACAACTTTTTTGCAAGTTTAATTATGCTGTCAACTCAAGATGTTTGCGCCCACCACTGTTCAACAAGTAGGAAATTTGATTAGCAGATTCTTTGGTTATGGAGAGACCAACGTGATAACCTAAGAATAACTAATCAGGAGGATAGTGAATTGGTTTTTTAAATTTTTTCGAAGAATTAATCTAAATTCAAGCAAGTAAATATTAAATAAATTAATTCAAATAATAAACACAAATATAAAAGCGATAACTAAAAGGGAGAGAGAATGCAAACAATATAATCATGGAGGTTCGATCCAAAGTAATGATTTATGTCCTCCGTTACCAAGTTCTCCGGTACGAGTAAGACCTTTTTTTTTTTTTTTTAACTATTTTGATTGACTTATGTTGCAATTTAACCCTTTACACCGTTTCCGATGACTTACAAATAATGAGCGCTGATCCTCATACAATATTCAGATTTACAGGACATCAACATAACCCACTATTGAGCTTTCATGAGACTTCAATATTACCTACACGGTGATTTACAATAAGGAGCATCGATCCATATATAATGTTAATCTTTAAGGGACTTCAACAGGACCCACACTTTATCAAAGTGATTTTACAATGGAATACATCTCTCAATAAATAATACAAGCAAGTTAAATGTAATGTAGGTTTAAAAATCTTCTTAAGATATATCTCTCTCTAATGAAAAATTGTAATGAATTAAGTACTAAAAGAGAAATAAGACACTTTGATGAATATGATGATTTTACAAGTTTGATTTAGTCAATCAAAGTTTTCAATATGAAGAAGTAGAAAAGTTTATGCAAGACAAGTGCAAAAATATGTTTCAAAAATATTTTTCTTTTTTAAGATTAATATAAATAATTTAAGTACTAAGAGAAATGAAAAAACTTTGATGAGAGAAATAATTAAAGAAATCTAATTCAACAATCAAAGTTTTTGGCTTTATTACTTGACTCCGATCTCTTCATGAGTCCGGTTTGATAGTTTTGATTTTGATCTTATAAGCTCTCGTTTTGAATGATTTGACTTGAATGCTTAACTTTGACTTTGATCTTCATTTTAAGTCCGATTTATGATGTGTTAATTTTCGCAATGATTGATTAATTTTAACATTGAACTCTCATCACTCAAAATCAATTGTTAGAAATAATATTAATCTTGTTTGTTATGATCAAAATATTAAGGATGAAATCAACCATATGTCAATAATTTTCCCCTTTTAATTATGACAAACAAGATGATTTGCAAGGTAAGATTGAACACTTGATATCATATTGATAAAGAAATCTACATTATAAATTTATCATGTAATTCATATTCTCCCTATCTTTTACAAATCAATAATCATACATTCAAAACATATAAATGATTTCCCATCTTTCTCACTTTTTTTTTATATATTCCAAGCATATTATATTTTTAAATCAAAGCATGCATAATTGTCTCACTTCATTTTCCCCTTTGACTTAAACAAAAAGGTATAACATTCATTTAAGATCGAAAGAAGACCATAGGAAACAATAAAAGATTCCCCATTTTTAATGCTTTTCAAATATATCTTGCTCAAATCTTTCCTTTTATCATAAGCAAAATGATAGCACATACGAGAGGATAATCACATTTATATGATAGCACATATGAGAGTATTGTATATAAGATCAAAATTTTAAATCAATCATAAAAAATAGTAATATATTCCCCCTCAATTAAGCACAAGATGCCAAATATATACTAGTTTGAATAAGAGGATAATCATCACATTTGTAGTAAAATAATAATCAAAGCATGAGTGATGAAATAACAAAAGTATAATCATTTGGGTAAAATTTATATAAGTTCCAACCAATTATGCACATAAAATCATATTAGAAAATTTAGAATGAATTCAATTTAACCACCTACTTCAAATTCATCGATAATTCCCAAACCTCTTTGAATATATGAAAATCTATCAAGTGTTAGAGGTTTAATAAGAATATTGATCAATTGATTCTTCGCATTTACAAATTCGAATACAATATCCTCCTTTTGAGTGCCAGATGTAATATCTTAGTGCGACTAAAATATTTTAAATTCATTTTATGGCACTAAGGTATGATTCTTGAGTGTTGCGTTGAAATTTAGCACATAGTCACACACTAAACATAATATCGAATTTACTTGCGATTAAGTAAAGAAGAGATCAGATCATACCTTGATATTTTGTTATGTTTATGGAAGTACCTTGATCATATTTGTCCATTTTGATTGATGAGCTCATAGGAGTGTTCATTTCTTTGATCTTCCTTATTTTGGTCTTGAATAGTCATTTGTTCAAAATGAGTTTCTGATCCTACATCATTAGTAATACCTTTCTCACGACCAAGAATATTAGTTTCATTGAAAGTGACATACATGGATTTTTCAACGACTAGAGTTCTTTTGTTAAAGATTATAAGCTTAGTTAGTTGATGAAAAACCTAGAAAGAATCCAATATCGGATTTTGAATTAAATTTTTTCAAAATTTTTTGTTGTATTCAAAATGAAGCATTTGCAACCAAATACTTGAAATAACCAATATTTGAAATTTTATTTTTCCAAAGTTCATAGGGGGATTGTTGTATTTTCTTTCGACTAATTAAAACTCTATAAACAATATAGCCAGTAGTGTTAACGGTTTCGACCCTAAAATATTTTGGTAAACTATTTTTATTTAGTATAGTCCGATCCATTTTTTGCAATGTGCGATTCTTATTTTTCACTACACCATTTTGTTGAAAAAATCTAGGAGCCGAAAAATTATGTTCGCAACCGTAAGTGTTGCACAAATCATCAAAAGCAACATTATCAAATTCTCCACCATGATCACTCTTAATGGTAGTAGTAGTGTATCCCTTTTAATGTGAACCTTTTTACAAGAATGTTCAAATGCATTCAACACTTCTTTTAGGTTCAAAAAATGGGACTCAAATAAATCTAGAAAAGTCATCAATAATGACAAAAGCATAATGTTTACCATTTAAGCTTGTGATACTAGATGATCAAAAAATATTCATGTGGAGAAATTAAAAAAAATTCGTAGTTGAAGAATGTTGCTTTAATTTGAAAGAACTCTTTATTTATTTTCCATGTATCACAAATTTAGTCTTTCTCAAATTTCAAACTTGACAAACCTTTAACAAAGCAATTTTTGGAAATTTTGAAAATAGGTCTATGCTAACATGACATAATCTTCTATCTCATAACCAAGTATCATATTTTAAACTCGATAAACATTTTTCTCCGCATTCAAACTTAGTGTTTGTGACATAAACACTTCTTATAAATATCATCTCTTTTGATGTAGTATCCTCAATAATGCACTTGGAAGAATCAAATTTGATATGATAACATTCATCAAAAAATTGATTAACACTATGTAGATTACGTCTAAAGTTTTTTTTTACTAAGAAGACATTTTCAATAAAGGAAGATGAATGATTCCCAATAATTTCAATGTCAATGATTTTTCCTTTCGCGCTATCTCCAAAAGTATCATGACCGTCATCATTTATTTTGAAGATTGACAATAAATCTTGATTTCGAGTCATGTGCTTTGAGAATCCATTATCCAAGCTCCATCTGCTCTCTATTTTCCTTGGTACCTACAAAAATAATTCAATTTTTGGTCTTTGGTACCCATACATCATTGGGTCTTCGATAGTTAGTGTTAGTGAATTTTTGGATTAACTTATAGTTGTCTTTTAAATGTAATTTCTTTTTTATAGAACAATAAAAAGTTACATGTCCATTTTAATTACAAAGATTACATGTGATATTTGAAATATGGGAAGTTGAAACTTTAACAGAGAAATGTTTAAGAGACTTTTGTTTCAAAAATAGTTTATATCCAATTCCCCCATTATAAAAAACACATTTTTGCTCATCAAACATTAAATCAATTTTTTTTTTACCTTCAATAAATTTGTGGATAATTTGAGTCAAATCAAAAATTCTTTATTGTAAAGAAGAATTCTCCTTAATTAAAGAAATAATTGACTTTTCCTTTTTCAAAATCATTTTGAGTTTTTAAAAGTTCCTTTACCTCAATTTTCAATAATAATAAAAAAAAGATCTTCTTATTGATGATCGAATTATTTAAAGCAAGTTTTCCAAATTCTTGAAGAATTTTATTAGACGAAGTACATAATTCATCATAAGAACAATTTTCCTTTACCTCAATTTCAATAGCCATGAAACACATGTTTGCAATTTCCTCTTGACTTTCATCTTCTTCATAGTCATCATCGTCACTTTCATCCCAAGTTGTTTGGAGTACTTTCTTTTTTACAAATCTATTCTTTTCTCCTCACTTTTCTTCTTTATTTTGGAATCGATGATTTTTGCGAAAACCTTTAAATTTCTTAACAAAAAAAAAACTAGATCATCAAGTTCTTTATCATTCATATTTTTGTTTAAAGTCTTTTCATCAACTATAGATTTTAACGCAATTTGGAGTCTTTCCTCTTCTTTGCTTTTCAACGTTTTCTCCTCTGTCTCGGTGCAATTTAGCTCATATATCATCAATGTTTCGTAGAGCTCTTCCAATGGATATGTGTTAATATCTACGGTGTTTTCTATCAACATTCTCAATGGACTCCATTCTTCCGAGGGTGACCTAAGAACTTTACTCACAAGTTCACCGTTAGTGAATTTTCGATTAAATCCTTTGAGACCATTAACGATATCAATAAAACGGGTGAACATATCAACAATCGATTCATTTTCTTTCATAAAGAATTTTCAAAATGTTTAACTAAGAAATTTAGTTTAGTTTCTTTCACTTTGTTGGTTCGAACATGAGTAATTTCTAAAGCATGCCAAATATCATAAGTGGAATCACATATATTAATACGATTAAATTCATTTCTATCTAAAGCATAATAAAGTATATTTTTTACACTAGCATTGAAAGACAATTTTATTTTATCCTCTTCATTATATTCTTCTCTAGGTTCAGAAAATTATTCAATCTGGTTTACCATCCAATTTAATATTCTTTTTAGGCACATAGGGACCAAATTCAATTTCTTCCAAATATTATAATCTATTGATTGAATAAATATTGTCATTCTAGCTTTCCAATAGTTATAATAAGCACCATCAAAGAAAGGAGGAATATTTGCAGAATGTACCTCAAGATTTTGAAAAATATGGTTAGCCATTATTCAAGATTGTGAAATCTTTAAAATTGAGTACTTTGTTGTGATACCAATTGATAGCCCAAGAATAACTAACCAAGAGGGGGGTAAATTGGTTTTTAATTTTTTTTCGAAGAATTAATCTAAATTTAAGCAAGTAAAGATTATATAATTCAGCATTTTCTTAGGTATCATCAAAAGGGAAGAAATTATAATTTCCATATAAAATTGAATTTTTCATGTAAAGATCGAAGAGTTTTTTCGCTCACTTGAAGATCATCCATTTCTTCTCCATATCTTTCATTTTATTCACAACCAATAAAACTCGTGAAGTGTAATATGAAATTGATTCTGATTCCTTTATGGAAAGCCTTTCATCTCTCAAAGTTACCTTTGTAGGTGTTTTCAAGAATCTCCTATGCTTTCCTTGCATTAGTAGCATTTGAAATATTTTGAAAAATTGTATCGTTAAGTGTTTGACGAATCACACTAATAGCCTTTTGATCTTTCCTCTTAGTTGCTTGTTGCAAGTCTACTTGGACTTGAGACAAGCCTTCTTCATTTTGAAGTTCAAAATGTCTCTATCAAGTCCCATATATCATGACTTCGAAGATACGCTTTAATACGAATACACCATGTACTATAATTGTCAATGGAGAGTCGAGTAACTGGAAGAGACTTATTGTTTGCCTCTCTTCTTCTCACACTTCTATAACCTCGTTTTGCTACCTCTTTTATTGGGAACATGGAGATGGAAACACTTTAAGATATGAAAGGGTAAATTCAAGAGAACAATAAACTTTTTATTCCTTGAACTTGAATTGACTTACTTTAAAATGCTAGAATCACAATCCTTTTATAGGCTTTACAAAGCATGTACCTAATCTAGTACATATATCCACCATTATTACATTTCTCCTCCTAAAATGATTCATGAATATATCAAACACATGAATCAACTGGTACATGAATCTATTATGAATCTATTATACATGTATTCATTAATTAGAATACATTTGTCTCAACAATACGTGAATGTTGCAAATCATATTACATGAACCAATTTAATTATAATCAAGTTTATATTTCTAATATCACTATGCTTAGCAGAAGCCCTCAAGAAGTCTGCTTCTCTATGATATTAGCCCTTTAGAACACGCGCTACAAAAGAGTCACCATTCTATAGTAGGTTCCATGATTGTTTAGCCACAAGATCTATGGCCTTAACTTGTAGAGATTTCGATGCACTATCAAGGGATCATGTTATGCACACCTTGTCTACATGCCTTCTAGTTTGGGTGCAAATGTGTCTTAGTTTATATACAATGTTGTATTTATGGGTCTATTACTCAAAACTATGGAAGCATAATAATATGAGAGAAAAATAAACTACCAAAAAGACTACCATCATCCACATGACTATTATTCTTTAACGATTGAGTCAAGTAGCTAACAATCAGCGAAACACCCATTTAAGAAACTAATTCTACCCACTTAGTGAAATAGTTGATGGCGAGTAGCAAAAAAATTCTTTACGTTTTGGCCACAGGCAATTGCCCCAATGAATTAATTAATCAATGGAAGAATTGACACTTTAGAAATTGTAGACCGTGTCTCAGCAAGTGTGTGAATCAAAATTTCTTGACGTTGATATGCATCACATCTTTTTGAAAACTCTTATCATTTCCTTCTTAGTTGGCTAGTAATATCCCTTACATAAGGCGTTAAATACAAGCGCAACAGTCTCTGTTCGCTGAGAAGTGCAAACCGCAAATGCACAGGTTGCGTTCAAGTAATAAAATGGACTTTTCGAGTTCAGATTGTAGATCCCTCGAGGAATGATTACTTTCGATTAAGCAACTTTAATTAATTTAATTCTAACAATGAAAACAAATACACAATAAAGATTTTAATTTTAGAAAATAAGTAAGAATCTACAAGATGAGAAAATATAAGAACTTGGAAAATTTCGACGGAAAATGTGGTTATGATTCATGATTTCGCTTAACCATTGCCAAATTTATTTACTTATTTATGATGTTAGACCCGATTCTCCAATTTTAGTTAATTACATCTCTCGCACAAAATTAACCTTAATTGATTGGTTAAAATTACTATATCTCTATGTCGATTAAAACCAAACAACCGCATTAAAACTTTGTGAAAATAGCTCAATAAATCACCTAAGGTTAGGGGCAGATCTCCATCTCCTACACAAGCATAGGGTTTTTACTATTTGGTCTAAAATGTATAATCTTCTTTTGAATGATGTACAAATTACTAAACACAATCATTAATTGACCATATAAATGAAAATGCAAGAAATACAATAGTAGTTACATATGAAAATAAGTATTTTAACATTAAAAAACAAATATTAAAGTTAATTAAAGGCGGACTAACTTCAATCATAAATCCTAACAAAAATACTTAGCCCATGTTATATAAATGATGAAAAGGAGAATATTTATAACAATACATTACAAATATAAAAAAATAATTGGGAAATTATAAAATTATAGATAGAATCACTTTTTTAAGATTGGTCTTGACTTTCCCAAATATTTCTCCACCTTTTTTTGATGTATTCTTCTTGTGTTCTTAGTATTTTCCCCCAAACAATTTTTTTGGTTAAAGGAGAGCGGTACCTCCGAGACTTTACTAATATGTCATCACTTGTAAATGAGGAATACCATGGTTATATGAGGAAATAATGAAAGCAGTAAATGATGAAATATTACTTCTTTTACAATGATAATAAATTATAATGGACAAAAAGAAGAATAAAAAATAAAAATAAAAATCATATTCTAATACTAGGCAGTCTATGTCTATCAATATGTACAGTGTCCTAACATGTCATGATAGGTTATCTGTTCCATATATCTGATATCATCGATGATCCCAACATTCTGCATCTGCATCCTGATTTCCCTCTTTGTAAATGTGGGAAACTGTAGCTCTATAGGATGATATGATGTCTGTGATATGTCTAAGTATGCTCGGAATAGTCCATGATCCTCATCATCTAGTGATGTGGTGAGTAGCTACTACAGAATCTAACTGAATCCAAATGTATGGAAGACCGAGTCTTCTAGCTAGTAAAATTCCATCTAGAATAGCCTTGAATTCTGCCTCTAATATCATGCACGGTCATTACGAAGTTGAGAAAGCCCTAATACATTGACCTGCATGACTATGATAATGCTTTCCTCATTCGCAAAACCATCATTGACGCATCTATTAGTATTGATATTGACAGATTCGACTGATGGAGTGCACCACCAAATCAGAACGGGGGAGATGATGAAGGGGTCTCCAAAGTAATACTAAAGATGGTTGCAACTGTCGATCCTCTTGCCAATGCACAACTTGAAACAGTTTTCCCTTATGATGAAAATAGATCATGAGATAAACTCTCCAAATGATATGTCTAGCCTCCATGCGGATCTTCCTATACTTTGCATCATTTCTCTTGATTCTAAGAGATCAGAACATCACTAGAAGAATAAAAGTACAAATGTGTCCACAATGAACATACTGTCCAGAATACTGCCATCTCTAGAACATATCTGACTCTATCTCCTAAACTCATATGAATCTGAAAAATACCCCCAAAATGCTACCATACCTGATTGGAACTACTACTGTCGGTGAAGATGTGAGTGACGTCTCTGTTAACTCCAAAACATGTACCAATAATATGGCCAACAGATCTTAAAGCCCCTCACGTCCTTGGAAGTTGAATTCCTACACACTTGAACAAACTGTTAGTCATATATGGCTTCCTTTGGAAGTGATGGAATTAGTTACATGCACTTTGACGGTCAAGCCAGTTAGGCAAATAATTGGGGGTGTGTGAGAGCTTTGAACATGAACATCTCCTCAATGAGAAAGGGATCAGGTTGGGAGTAGATAACGAAAAATGTATGTAGAAAGATTATGGTTTTTAGAATGTCCACTTTTATCATCTTGAATGGCACTAAGTGTGAGCATTTATAATTGGTGGAATGAATAGTATCCATTGGATGATAGTGAGCGTGTTCTCATCCAAACGAATTTCCCTTCTTTGAGATATACATCAATCAATCTTAGCCTTAAATGTTATTACAATTTTTATGTCCATAAAGCCTAGCTTGTACTTTTGATTTAACCAGATGGGATGGTAGAGTGGTAGTGAAAGTGAGGTGTCTTGTCAACTCACGTGATGTGAGATCTATTCAAGATCTCGTCAATGCCTCATCTTAGGCCGACTTTGTCAAAGGGGTCTGGGTCTGTCCAGATGTTTTATGTGGGAAAGGCGGATGGCGTACACTAGAATCGGCTCGCTTGCATGTAGTTGGGCTACCCTATGCCAGCGTATGAGGCATGGAGGCACCGATCTATTTAACACATACGCTAATTGGGCTCTTCTATGGGTTCTAGTTTTTCATGGCGTAACAATACTCCCTGAAGTCCAGGTATGATTATTCGTATAATACGTGGACTTTCGAGTTGGTAGAAAAACTTAGATCGAGTGTTGAGCCCCCTCTTCGAGCATATGTTGAGCCTCTTCAATAGACGATGCATGTAATAATGCTGAAAGATGAGAGGTGAAGCCAATGGAGCATATGTCAGCCTCTATAATAGTTGAAGCATGTGATAATGTTGAAAAATGCGAGGCAAGGCCCTTGGAGTATATGTCGAGCCTTTGTAATAGCAGAGGCATGCAAGCTGAAAGATACGAGGCGAGACCCTTAGAGCATATGTCGAGCCTCTTCAATAGCTGAAGCATGTGATAATGCTGAAAGATGCGAGGCAAGCCCTTGGAGCATATGTCGAGCCCTTATAATAGCTGAAGCACGTGATAATGTTGAAAGATGCGATGCGAGACACTTAGATCATATATTGAGTATCTGTAATAGTTGAAGCCAACCGATAGCATGCTCTAATAATTTGAAGGGCACATTAATTCCCAATAAAGAACAATTGGGTAGCGTGGAAATTTCCAAGGCTCGAGCTACATGCGCATTTAATGCACAATGATGATGATATTTCACATCGGTAGGGCTTACGTGAGTTCATGGTGCGTGCTCAGCACAACTTCATCCGGCCCCTTGATTTGATATTTTATCAAGCACCCATTGGTTTTAACGTGATAGATGAGTCTATAGGTTGATGTCCTAGATTAAAGTGGAGGACGATCCAACGGTGAGGATTACTTCATGACGTATATATAAAAGGCTGAAACCTACTTTTCCCTTTTTTCTTCACTTTGCAAAAATCACAAACCTTGATTGTTGAAAATATTTTCGTTTACTTTAGTATTTTCCTCCTATCTCCGATGAACAACTCATTCCTTTCTCATTTCAAAGCATTATGGATCACGTGTTTAGGGTTTTGCGTAAGTATCTATTACTGTCGAGGTATTTCTTTCATCTATCGAGTTAGATGGCTTCTTTCTTGATAAAGTACATGTCTGAGGGGTCTTCTGGGGTAAATATGAGGTTAATTTGTGTTGAGGCAGCATTCCTCCAGTGATTCCTACCGATTGAATCATGGAGGTAATAGATGGCCCTCATAGTGCATGGATAATGTTAGAGGGCTCTATAGACTATAGCACTAGATGAGGGGCCTCCTAGTGGCCAAAAAACATAGAGGAGAGTGAGCTCGAAGGTTTCAGGAAGAGGTTTAGAATCTCAGACAATGTCGACTTGTTGGTGCCGACCATTGCTTCCCTAGGGTAGTGGTGAGTGAGGTAATCTCGGGTAGGGGATGAAAGTGTCTCTGCATCCCTTTTTTAGATATATCCTTAGGTAATACAGCCTAGCCTCTACCAATTACCAATTAGCAAGGGCCTTCTTTCTTTGGAAGGAGGTCATTATTGGAGAGGATATGCCCTCACACATTTTCCAAACCCTCTTTCAACCTCGGGCCTCTAGTGGGGGCAGTGATTGTAAATGGTGGTACTGTATGAATTCTTGAGGCCCATACTCTCCTTTTATCTGGGGATCCCAACCTCCATCGAGAATTGGAAGTCATCCTGGTTTTGGGTTAGGGGTCATTGACAGACAATGGAAAGAGATGTAGTCTCAGAGATCACCATATCGATCCAATACCATGAGTATAGTGGGTTGAGCCTTCTTTTGTTGTGCTATTTGTTTAATATAATATTCCATTGTTCTTTGTCTAACAGGAGCTTTATACAGCTGCAGTTAACTAGTTTGTGCTCGAACCGTCTGAGTGGGCCATCATCTTGGCGATATACAAGCTGCTTACAGAGAAGAGGTACTTCAAGAACGTCATCGACAAGCGAAACCTCTTCATTACACTCCAACTAATGGCTACAAAAGGTAAAACATGATGGTTCACTTCTTTATTTGTCAACCACTTTCTTCTACAATTCTTTGCTTTCCCACCACTTTTTTGCTTTTACTTGTAGGGCAACATGACAAGGAATATATGAAGCCCAATTTGCTCGAGCTGAAAAGCCTGGGAAGAGTGCTGGGTCATCCACTTATAAGAACTACGGGATGAGCTGGCCTGCCTTTCCAAGGTGAATTCGTCACCTTCTCTGGAGAAGAAGGGAGAAAATGAGAAGGGGAAAAAAGAAAAGGGAAAAGAAGTGGAGGCTTCCTTGGAGAGGCCCCTAAAAGGAAACTGGTATTAAAGAATTATAGGCTTCCTCCTTCCCCAGAACGCTAGTCAACCATTCAGAAATCACTTCGTCGTCCCATCATGGGTGAGCCCATTTCCTTCGTAAAAATTGTTGATGTAGAGGAGGTTGTTGAGGAGGAGGTAAGCCTCGTGAAGAGAAAAAGAGTAAAGGGTGTTAGAAGTGGCTCCTCTGAAGGAAAGGTCCAAACCTTGTTAGGTGGGAGAGCTGATGAGATAGCCTCCTCCATGATAGAAATGCTCCATGATGAGGTCCAAGGGGCTATGAGGGTTCGTCATAAGTACTGGACAAATAAATACTCTTCATACGTGGAGACCTATGACGCAGTGGATATGGTGAAGGCCAGACTCATCATGTAAGCTCGTTCTCAAGGCTTTTTTTCTAAATGTGAAAATGGAAATGAATAAGGCTGAGGCTGAGGCATCGTCAACTAATGAGGTCATTGAGGCCTCCAAGGTAAGGCAAGCTGAGGCTGCATCGAGAGTGGAGGCCTTTTCCAAAGAAAATGACGAGCTAAAAAAGGAAGTCTACCTCTGTAAAGCCGAAGTCAATACTTTGACAAGGCCAATGGAAAATTATGACAACTTGCAAAAAATAGCTTCGTAAGCCTTGAAGGTGGCCAACAAGGAAAATGGGGAGTAAAGGTTAGAGTCGAAGTGTTGATTGTCGAGGCTGCTGATTTGAAGTAGCAGCTAAGTGGTGCAGGGACAGTAACAGTGAACGAATATGTTGCCCATTTCCACGGGACATCTGAGTATGATGGGCTCGGCATATATTGACTGGGAGTCACATACAACGAAGTGTTTACGAAGCTTGTCGAGCTGCATCCTCAATTGGATTTGGCAGTCATAAAGGGAGAGTTCTTGTTTCCTAAGTTGTCCACCCCTGTCAACGAGGTTGAGGGTTCAATGGAAGAAATAGACACTTCTGAAAAGCCTTGGCAAGATGACTCTTTAAAGCAGAGAACGTCTCATTTTTAAAATCTCTTATTGACTCTTGATTTAAAAATAGTCTTTTGAAGATACTCTTGTAATGAAATTTGAAAAAAGGTATTTTGGAATAGTAATTGTTTAGAGAATATGTGGTTAAAAAATAATGAAATGTTTTAAGCTTCATGCATTGTTTTTTTTTTTAAATGCATGATTGATAAAAAGAGAAAAAAAATAAATTATAATTTTAATAGGTCAAATAAGGGCTTAAGTTTGAATCTAAGTCAAAGTTATTAATTAATATTAATCATGTATTTCATGGAGCTCACCTATAAGTTTCTTATTTTTTTAATTACACATTTTATTAACATTTATCAAAATTTAATAAAAAGTTTGATTTTTACTCAAATAAAATATTGAACGCTGAATTTGGTACAAGTTTCACCAAACATGAACATTATAGGATTATGATATGAATTCAAGTAAACAAATGCATTAGCTTCACAACGAGGTCAAAAGTAGAGACCCTTGCAGATAACCAAAACCCCATCCCCCTCCACCCTACAATTCCGTAGCATTCAATTCAACAGTAGACAGACCTAAAAGCTTCTTCCAAGAATCAAAACATGGGAAACAATTCATCCATGCTCACTCAGTACGACATAGAAGAAGTCCAAGATCACTGCAATCACACCTATCCGTAACTTACCCATAAACTTTATTTTCATTTTATTTTATTGTAGTTTTGAAATTTTGTTTGTTTTTTTCTTTGAAATTTTTTAGGCTTTCTAATCTTTTCTATTTATAATTGATTTTGGTGGTATAATTATAACATTGAGCCTCTCAAAAATGTTGTTGAGTGTTTAAAGGTTAACGGGCTCATCATAGCGAATCTCGTTAACAGTTTATGGGCTCACCTTAACGGCACTTTAATAAACAATTGTAACATATGAGCTTGTTATTTTTAACCAGTGAGTTAACAATTTATGGGCTTGCCATAATTTTCCTTTAATAAACAATCATAATGTATGAGCTTGTCATTTCTAACCGTTGAGTCAACAACTTATGTGCTCGCCATAATTGTTCTTTAATAAATAATCATAATGTATGAGCTTGTCATTTTTAACCAGTGAGTTAACAACTTATGGGCTCTCCATAATTGTTCTTTAATAAAAATCATAATGTATGAGCTTGTCATTTTTAATCAGTGAGTCAACAACTTATGGGGTCGCTATAATTGTTCTTTAATAAACAATCGTAGTGTATGAGCTTGTCATTTTTAACCCAAAAAGGTACATACTTGCATTAATCACCACAGGTACATAAGCAATGATCTGGGCCCTTTATTGGTAATACATCCGTAGATGTTTGTTACGTGAAAATCTCGCAAGCGTACGAGTTCGTTGTACAAGTAAGAATCATGATAAGTGAGTCATCGTCCCACAGGGAATAATGATCAATTTTAGTGTATTCGATATATCCAAATTCACAAAAGTAGTAAAAAAAATTGATCGATCTAGATTTAGCTACGTTCTATAAATACGAAAGCAATAAAAAGTTGTTTTAAATCAAATGAGGGTGAGTGTATTATATTTCCGACATCACTAATCAATTCTTAGTTTCAATTCTCAACTAGTAATAATTAACTTAATTCATGCAATTGTGATCGCTAATTCCATTTTTAGATACTATTCTTTCCAAAGACATAATAAACATATGATTACCACGTGACGATTCTATTCCTAGTCCGAATTTATATGACAAACATTCATTGACGTTTAGGATTATCATATATGATCGCACACGTCATAAATATTATACCTAATATTTATTGCCCGTGTGTTCATAAACAATGTTCTACCTACCGTGAGTTTTCCTACACCCAAATAAGTAACTAAGCATCCTAATGATGCGCAAACATTAAAACAATATACTTAAGCATATTTATGAAATTACAACGTAAGAATTAAACTAAAATCAAAGTCTTAAATTAAACACTAAAAATTCGTCATCCATCCAATACAAAGGAATTTAGCCTAGCATGTTATCACAATTAAACACATAAAAGTGGAACGACATCACCTATAAATTTGACGGAATGTGATTAATTTTCTGTTGACTCCCCGCTTCCGTTTCCCAAAAGTCGCCGTTCTTATACGTGAAATATGTGTATTTGTAAATAAAGAAAAACTGCCTTCAACTCTTCTTCTGATTGCTGCCGGCAACGTGTGTATGTATATAAGAAATTATGCCCAAGAATTCCTGTCCCCAAATCTGCCAACTGTGAGTGTATATATGAACTAATTGATGCCAAAAAATTCTTGTCTCTCAATCTACCGGCGATCTCACAGAAAATATCTCTAACTCTTCTTCTCCAATATTTTATTTTGTCGGCTTTTCCCTCCTTTTTAGCCCCTAATCACCCCTTCAATGAGTATAAAATAAAGTATACCACCTTCACAAATTAAGCTTTTTCTTCTCTAAATCTTCGAAACTACCAGCTCTTCCATTTTCTTCCTTTTTTCTCTCAAGTCCTCCAATCTTTCAAATTAATGCAATTTAGTCCTTAAACTTCTATAGTGTGGACTTTGATTCCCTTACTATTGATTTTTTTCATTTTTCTGACACATTTTGCTTATTTTCTCCAGCTCTTCATCCAACATTGATTTTTACCTACAAGATGCAATATAACATAATTTAGGCTGTATTTCGCCAAAAGAACAATAAAATTCTATAGTTTCAAATTCCAAATAAGTGTAGAAAATATACTTATCAATGTTCAACATTCCATGGGTGAAGTTGCGCCTTCCCATGTAAGTTATTATTTAAGAAGGTCTCTGGCCTAATGTCGCCTGATATGCGGTAGGGATCTTCCCAGTTCGAACCCAGCATACCAACGCCATGTTCTTTAGAGGATAGAAAACCCCTTCTCAGCATAAGATTGCCTATCCTTAATGATTTCTTCTTCACCTTGACGTTGTAGTACCTCACCATTCTCCTTTGATAGGATGCTAATCTAGTTTGTGAATCATATATCTTTTTTTCAAGGAAATTGAGCTCCCATAGCCTTATCTCATCATTAGATACTTTATTGAATTACAGGGGGCAAGGAGAAGTGAGTCCCACTTCGACTGGACTCATGGCTTCAGTCCCGTATTCCATGGAGAAGGGGGTTTTTCCCGTCACAGTTCGGCTGGTGGTGCTAATCGCCCACAACATATGGAGGAGCTCATCCACCCACACCCCTTTGATGCGTTAAGTTTCTTCTTTAAGAGGTTTTTATAGTCTTGTTGACTACCTTGACTTGTCCATTTGCCTAGGGTGGTGAGGGGAAGAGAAGTGCTTTTTGATACCCAATTCATCGCACAAGTCTCTAAGCTTTTTGTTGTCGAACTGGCGCCCATTGTCTGTAACGATTGAGTGGGGGATCCCAAACCGGCATACAATGTTCTTCCATATGAATATATAAGCTTTTGCCTTAATTATTTTTGCCAATAGTTTTGCTTCGACCCACTTAGTGAAGTAATCAATGGCAACAATAGCATAGCTAGTACTTTCCTTTCCTTTCGACATAGGGCCTATTAGATTGACCTCCCATTTAGTGAATGGCCAGGGGTGAATACCTCGGTCAACTTTTAGGACGGTTGTCTTTGAATGGAGGAGAAGCGTTGACACTTGTCACACTTTCTTAATTGTGCAGTGTCCTTTTTCAAAATTAAACAATAGTACCCTTATCTTAGTACTTTATCAGCCAATGCTGGCCTCCCTGTGTGGTTGCCACATATTCCCTTGTGGATTTCCCATAGGGCATAATTAGACTATTCCTCTTCAGTACACCGTAAGAAGTGGATGATAAGCCTTTCTTGTAAAGTACTTCATCTTGGAGCACATAGTGGGCGGCCCGTCTGAGCTTGTAGGCCTCTTCCTTGTTTTTGGTAATATGTGATCTCTGATGTAGGATACAATAGGTTGCATCAACTGTGGGGTTCCTTCAATCCACATAACTTCTTTTACTACCTCAGAGATTGGCTTTTGGAGAACCTTCTTGAGAGGGAGACTTGTTAACACGCGTATGCTATGGGCTTGAAAGTAGGGCATCAACTTTCTAGAAGCGATTATAAGGGACAAAACAATCATTTCCATGTCAGTGTAATGCATTTCACGTAGGAGATGGGTAACTAAGTGCTGCCTTCCTCCCTTACAAGTACTGAACTTATAGCTTCGACGGTCATGGCTAAATATAGTCGTAATGTTTATCCTTCATTGGGTAAGAGGGGCTTGACCCAAGTGCTTCTTCAGTGTTTGGAAAGCCTCTTCACATTCTTTGCTCCATTAGAACCTCTTCCCTCCTCCTCTCTTTAAGATTTTAAAGAATGTGAGGCACCTATATATAGCTTTGGAGATGAAATGATTTAGTACTGCCAGGCACCCTGTCAGACATTGTACCTCATTGGGCTTACTGGGGATTTCAGATCCAAAAGGTATTAATTTTTCGGGGTTCACCTTAATACCTCATTGGTTAACCATATAACCTAAGAACTTTCTAGAAGCGACACCAAAAGCACATTTTAATGGGTTCAACTTCATCTGGTACTCTTTCAAGATCTTAAAGGTAGCTTCCAAGTGTTCAATGTGATCTATAGACCTAAGGCTCTTTACAAGCATGACATAGACATATACCTCCATTGTTTTGCGTACAAGGTCGAAAAACATCCTATTGACTAGTAGTTGATAGGTTGCGCCAGCATTTTTCAAACTAAACGACATAACTTTGTAGCAGTAGAGACATCTATTAGTGATGAATGAGGTGTTTTCCTCGTCTGTAGGGTGCATAGGGATTTGGTTGTACCTTGAGTACAAATCCATGAAACTAAAGAGCTTGCAGCTTACAGTAGAGTCGACTAGCTGGTCAATTCTTGGAAGCAAAAAGCTGTCATTTGGGCAAGCTTGGTTGAGGTTAGAAAAGTCTACACAAGCTCTCTACTTACCACAAGATTTCTTTACTAAGACGGGGTTGGATATCCACTTTAGATATACTGCCTCCCTGATGAACCTATTAGACATGAGCCTTTGCATTTTCTCTTTCAAGGATACGTAACTCACCGAGTTCAATGCTCTCATTTTTTACCTATGAGGGGTGAAATTTGGGTCCACATTAAGTCGGTGGCAACTGATCTTAGGGTCAATGCCCACCATTTCTTCGCGTGTCTATGCAAATATGTCCAAGTTGTTAAGTATGAAACCCTTAAGCCTTATCTTTTTTGCATATTCGAGCTTCTTCCTTATTTGTAATACTCTTGTGCGGTCATGTAAGTTTACCTAGAAAGATTCAATCTCATCTAGGATCTAAATCTACATCAACGATCCCTTTTTCAGGAGCGTCTATCATGTTGATGTATTTTCCTCGTTCGGGGTTAGGACCTTCTTTAGGTACTCAACCATTTCAGCATACATTAGGACCATACTTAAGGCGAGTTATCCCAATACTCCATGATAAACGAGTCGATGGTTTACAATGAGGAATTCCATGAAGTGATGAGCCTTAAATGGGGGTTCTCCTATTTCCACTGCCAATGTGATCCTCCCCTCGTGAGTAATGATGTCATTAGTAAACCTATATAAGAGAGTGGTCATCGGGGCGAGTTCGTGGTCTACCATCATTTGACAGGTGGTTCCAAACAGAATATTAACGGAACTTTCATTATCGACCAACATGCACCTCAGCCCGTTTCTGGCTACGACGGCTCGTACCACCAGCGTATCACGGTGGGGATAATGAACCCCCACAGTATCTGCTGGTGGGATGTTCTTAAATTCGCGGCTAGTGCTATTGATCAAGTAGTTCGTCATTGAAGGGTCATTTGCTTCTCTCGCATAATTCATCTAGGCTTTCTTGGACTATCCACTTATGTGTGGACCACCTATGATGGTGTCAATTTCTTAGATGGGGACGTTATCCTTATTGGCCGGAGGTTTTCTCATGGGCATTTGTCCCTTGCCCTATTTCTGTATTCCTCATGATCCCGTCGAGGTGTTTCATTCATACGGTGTCGCATCGCCTTGTTATGCCCAGGTTCTCTCTTTCGCCTAGGCTGAGGTGCATTTCTTTGCGCCCAACGAGCGCTTCTACTCTCATTATGGGGCTTATTAGCTCTTCGTAATATGGCATTGACAGGCAATTCTTAGTTATGTGGCTATTAGTTTGATGGTATGTGCAGTATTGCCTATCTCGAGGCTCCATGTTTCTCTTTACCTTTTTTCCTAGATGGATTCGGTTGCCTTTAAGCCTCAAATCCAACTTCTTCATAGGCCAAAGAGGGTACTGCATTTAGCGTAGCTGTGGCCAACACTTAGCCTAAGGTGGGGGCTATCGTGTATCTAGCTTGGGTCCATTACTGGTCTACCACGTGGGATACAGGGCCTCTTCACTGTCTTCGAGGTAGTGAGAGTCCCAATGAGGTTCTATTGTGGTAGCGAATTAGCTCATCATTAATAATTTCACTTCTCATCATTTCCACCAAAGCATTATAAGAAGTATGATTCTTGTTTCTCATGTCCTTCCAGAACATGGTGTTCAGGTTGAGACCTCCTCTTAGAGCAGGAAGGGTTTCTCTATCCATAACCTATTTGCAATAGGTCATTTTGTCTGTGAAATGAGCCAAGTAGCTTTTCAAGGTTTTACTTGCCTGCTACCTCATTTCTTGCAGCCTTTCGATGGGGCTCCCCCTTCTTTACTAGACAGATACTGGTTTAAAAAGCCCTTTTAAGGTCTAGCCAGCTCCTAATGCTACTGCTGGGATACGACTATACCAAATTTTTGTAGCCCTAGTTAGTATGAGATGGAAAACTCTGCATTTTAGCGTGGGCGAGGCTCCTCGTAGAGACATATGGGTCTTGTAGTTGTTGAGGTGCTTTGCCAGATCACCCTTTCCTTCGTATTCGGATATCTTTGAGGGCACAAAGTGATTTAGAACTAGGTCACTTCTCAACTATTGGGAGAAGGGAAAATTTTTATCGTCATCATCCAACTCGAATGATTTGCGTGGCCCATGACATTCATTCTCATCAGCTTGATAACGAGGGGGTTGTGATGTTTCTAGGTGGAGGTAGAATCCCTCGAGGTTCATATTCATGTGTCATTGTCCTCTTTGAATATGTGGTGGTTCATGGGATCTTGAGGGTCTGATTCGATCAAAAACGCTATTATACCTTTGAGGTTCATGCTCTTGAGTGTATTCTGGTGGAAAGTTCCCTACTGCTGCATGTTATCGTCGGATCGACTTGTAACGTAGTTAATGGAGGTGTCTACTTCCACCTCCCTCTCTGCTAGGCTGATGTTCCTCCCATGCTCTTAGATGTATGTTGCAGTGTCATTCTCCTCATTTTCAAGGAAAAAACTCCATGCTGAGGTGCCTGATATCGTGCCTATTAGTGTATCTGCATGAATAACTGCTGCATGGTAGCGTTCCATTGGGCTATCTTTCACATATTCGTAGTCATTTTCCCTACTTCTCTAGCTAGACGTGTTGTGGTACCGCCTTGCCTGTGTTGGTGATGGGGACGACGTATGTTCACATTTGTGTGGATGACATCTTCTTTAGAAGCCTCTTGTTGCCTATTTCTACTTTGTGATTCGTGGTAACAAGAACTCATCGTAAATATTTGACTTTGAGCTAAAAGTAAGTGTTTAAAATGTTCCATCTTTGCGGTGGTTCTTTCCTCAAGAACTAAACATTTTTAAGGCTTTATTTCAGGAGGCTTTTACCACAAGGATATTTGTGGTTATGATGTCGAAGTTTCCCACAGACGGCGCTAGTCTATTGACGACAAGACATGTAACAATAATGTGGCCTAAAGATACCAAGGCCTCTCACATCCTTGCAATATGAATTCATGTACACTTGGACAAACTGTTAGTCACACGTGGCTTCCTTCGAAAGTGATGGAGTTAGCCGCACACACTCCAACTGTCAAGCCAGTTAGGGAAATAATTGAGGGTGTCGAGAGTTTGAATATGAACCTCTCCTCAATGAGAAGGGGATTAACTTGGGAGTACATAACGAAAAATGTATGTAACAGTCTCAGTCTCTGACTCTCGACTTTTAAAATGGCTTTACCACTTCTTTTCCTTTTTTTCCATACAAGTCCTTTAGTAATTTGCACTCAGACTGTCAATTTTAATGTTGTACAATTTGATCCTCAAATTTTGACTTTAATTTTAATCAAGCCCTCATAAATTGTAACCTTAGGTCCTTCAACTTTTTGACTTATGCACTTTGGTCCTCAAATTTACAATTTTGTACGCTTTTGAACCATTTTAACTCCCTTTTGCCATGTTCCCTTTCCATTTGGGCTTTATGACTTACAAATGCCAAAATTAAGCAATTGTAAGTCGATATCCGTTCTTTAATTAATAATAGCATATTTAGGTATTAAATAAGTGTGCAAAAACGTACTTATTAGTCCCTTGGTAATTATGTAAATTCCATTGTGTATCATAAATAAAACTTCTTAATTGAGCTTCTATTGGCTGTAGGCATTCTAAATAGGTCATTGAGAAAATAGATTTATTCAACTATACATCTATAATGGTAAACTTATCAGCCTACATTCTTGCCTCTATTGGATCCTCAAACCAAATAGTTTATTATTAGATCTAGCCAACTGGATCTGTGTTTTATCTCTGCAATTTCAATCACGTTCAAGATACTTGGTTGTCAGAGTATGTGCACATCAGCAATTGTAAGTAGGTACAATTGGGTCGAACTTGAAAAGAGCATTAGCCCGTGTATTACCTTTGAGAGGGACCTTAGTCATGTTGAGATTGTCAAATTTGTTGACCTTCGAAAATGAAACCAACGGATGTTGGGTCCTACTCGTGTCTATCTAAGCCAAGACGAAGTCGATGATTAAAATGGACTGCTAGATGAGTCGTGAACAAAATAATGTTTGAACTCAGGCTTTCAGTCGATATACATAAGAACCATCTTTTTTTTAACAAGAAATGGAATATTTATGGATAAAATGAACACAAGTAAGAACTTAAATACGAGGTTAAGAGAATTTGTTGGGCTTTTTCTCTTTTATTGTTAAGCCATTAGGCCTATAATGATAGAAATAGAAGTAATTTATATAGTTACAAACACAAGTCAGACTATCGGATAAAGTACACATGGCATCATCCAACCAACTAACTATCCCATTACATACATCCCTATCACCCACTTGCACTGCATACATAAAGGCTTTGAGAAGATCCATCCTATAGCCTTATTTTGTGTGATTAATCTACACTCGTCACATCAATCGCCTTCAGAAGATCTCTATTAAGATCATCCTTTGATTTGAAGCTCTTTGAAGTCGGTGATGCTTCGAGAAGGGCTTCGAAGAGTAGAACTTCATCTGAAGGAGACACTTCGATCTTTTTCTCACCGATTCATTTCGGGTCTCTATGGGTTTTGGTCAGCTTTGACTTCTGCCACGTAGGTTTAACTTGAGCCTCATCAGCATGAGTCGCAACAATAATTTGTTAACCCCAAAAAACGAGACCAACAGATGTCGGGTCCCACTCCCATCCATGTAAGTCAAGATAAAGCCAATGATTAAAGGGGATGGCTAGATGGGTCATGAGCCAAATAGTGTTTGAACCGTCGATATACACAAGAATCGTCATTTTTAAGAATGAAATATTTGTGGATACATATGCAGATCTGAGCTAAGCCATTCTAAGAACACAATTTAGAACTTGAATACAAGGTTAAGAGATTTTGTTGAGCTTTTTCTCTTTATCGTTATGGCGTTAGGCCCTACAATGATACAATGAGAAACTATTTATAAAGATACAAACACAATTCAGAATGTCGGATGAGGTACATGTGGCATCATCTGACCTGCATAACTGTCACTTCACATACGTCCTTGTCACCCACTTGCACTATACACATAAAGGCTCTAGGAAGAGTCATCCTACAACCATATTCTATACTATTAATCTGACACTCGTCACATAATCGCCCAATGCAGATCTTTCTTTGATCTGAAGCTCCTTGTAGCCGATGATGCTTCAAGGAAGGTTTCGGAAAGTAAGACTTCGTCTAAAGGAGGCACCTTAGGCTTCTTCTCACTGATTCATTTCGGGTTTTCATGGGGTTCGGTCAGCTTTGACTTCAGCCACGTAGGTTTGACTCGAGTTGACACGACCCATCCCAAATTACCCTGATGAACTCGAAACATGACGTGCACCGATGGTAGATCCTGACTAGATGTCAGATCCACCACCAAAGCTGACTGTGAGTTACTACAAAATATCAAGAATCACATATTTAAGAAAAATATAGTGTGTTGGGCCCAAAATAAATATTTTGTGCTCTACCAAAATGCATCATATCGTTGGCTATAACTCTAAAATCATCAAGCTTCTCAATTTATCAAAAACCAATACTACCTATAAGAAAAATTGTGGAAAAATATATGAGTTAATAGCTCAATGAGTGAATTTTTTAAAAATGATTATACTTTCTCATTTATACATTTTTAGGATGGCTAGACGGGTCACGAGCCAAATAATCTTCGAACCCAAGCTTTCAATTGATATACACAAGAACCATCATTTTAAACAAGAAATGGAATAATTGTGGATAAATATGAATATCCTAGCTAAGCTATGTTAAGAACACAAGTATGAAATTGAATACAAGGGTAAGAGAATTTGTTGGGCTTTTTCTCTTTTATCGTCGTGGCATTAAGTCCTACAAGAATACAATGAGAAGTTATTTATAGAGTTACAAACACAATTCGGACCGTCGGATGAGATACACATGGCATCATCGGACTCGTCTAAGTGTCCCTTCACATTTATCCTTATCATCTACTTGCACAGTACACATAAAGTCTCTAAGAAGAGCTATCCGACAGCCCTATTCTATACGATTTATCTAATGCCCGTCATATCAATCACCTTCAGCAGATCTTCATTGGTACCTTCATTTGATCTGAAGCTCCATGTAGTCGGTGATGCTTCGAATAGGGCTCGAAGGGTAGGGCTTCATCTGAGGAGGCACTTACAAACACAATTCGGACCGTCGGATGAGATACACATGGCATCATCGGACTCGTCTAAGTGTCCCTTCACATTTATCCTTATCATCTACTTGCACAGTACACATAAAGTCTCTAAGTAGAGCCATCCGACAGCCCTATTCTATACGATTTATCTAATGCCCGTCATATCAATCACCTTCAGCAGATCTTCATTGGTACCTTCATTTGATCTGAAGCTCCATGTAGTCGGTGATGCTTCGAATAGGGCTCGAAGGGTAGGACTTCATCTGAGGAGGCACTTCAGGCTTATTCTCACCGATTCATTTTTGGCCTCCATTGGCTTCGGTCAGCTTTGACTTTCGCCACGTAGGTTTGATTTGAGCCTCATCAGCGGAGGCACAACAAAACCCTCTACAATATTTTACCTTCAGTAAATAGGCCATCATCTTATTGTCATTTTGCTTCATGTTTTATTGATAACTTTCCCAACCATCAAATATGAGTAAAGCAAGGCAAATTACTAGTTAGTTTTTATTTTGACAACGAGACGAGATGGAAACCATGCAGAATTTGACAAGATCCTGAATCTGTTAAATATGAGTGGACCAAGTTATGTCTTTGAGTCTCTAATCCAAACACTTGGAAGTGCGGGAGATTTATTAGCTATCAATCCCAACAATTCAGAGTTTTCAAAGGTAAAACTAGTATTTCTTGTCCTTCATTTTCATCTAAATAACATCAACGCCAATTGCCAAATTAAAAACGTAGGAAGAATAAATAGAAAAGATCATATATTTTCTACTCAAAACAAAACATTAGACACAAAATATTTTTTTAAAAAAAACGATATTCAAATCCCTTCAAAGTTGGCATTCTACACAACGATAAAACATTATAAACAAAATAGACATTTGAGTAATTTTGTTCACTTATTTATTTATTTATTGCTTCATTTATTTCTTCATTTTGTATTTGAGTATATATTTCATAATTTTAATGTATTCCTTATATATCACACCACTATTTCTGCATTTTTAAAGTTCCCACTTGAATTCATCTCTATTATTCAATACAGTTGCTCACTGTAGGTGCCAGGTATTTAGCACATAAATATTGAATAAATATTTCAAGAACAAAGCCCCATATTTGTGGAAGGATTGAGTTCTTCAATGTCTAATTTGTGTAAAGTAATTGTTCTACCTTTCCTTTTCACCTGCGTTTTCGCGAGGCTCCCTTCCCTCGATCCTGTTGAGGAAGGAAAATCAATCAATTTTCATGCACGTTATGATAGGTTCACCTACGATGGCAATGGATCCGAGAATCAGGATGACAAATCGAATCCCGGAAACGATCAGAAACATGGTGGGATCACCTACGGTGGCGATGGATCTAAGAATCAGGATGACAAATCGAAACCCAACAACGATAAGAAACCCGTAAACAGAGACGACAAGGACGAGGGAGGAAACAAAAATGGGTTTGAGGGTGAACATAGATTCTCATTCCCGTTCAGGCTCCCATTCCCACAGTTTGGCAACCGCGACGAACAACCAAAGGAAGCCGAAGAATCGGATACTGCCACTGCCAACAGGCTGAATTTAGATCCAAACTTCCTAGGTTCATGGAAGTTGGATAATCCAAATTCTGGTGTTTCAGCCATGCACGTACAATTGTTGCCAAATAACAAGGCTGTGTGGTTCGATACCCTGAACCTCGGTAAATCGGACATCCTGGCCTATCCTCCAGCATGCCGCAGGCTTGTTGGAGGGAGAAAGGGTGATAAAGGACTCGACTGCACTGCTCATGCCATTCAGTACGATGTAGAGACAGCCCAAGTCAAAACCATAAAGGTTAGAAGCTGTTGATTTCTTTATTCCTTCATCGTGATATTCATATCAAACCATAGCATGCACGAATGACTTTCGCCTATGGGATATTACAAGTATCAAATGGTAAAATCTATTTAGCGGAGGTAGATAACCTAACAATTGTGAGGAAAGTCACTTTGCCCGACAAATGTTGACAAATGCCTTGACATAAATGGTGTTCGCAAAATATAATTGGATGAAAAAATTGATTGTTCTTTAAACATTTGAATAATAAATTGACATGTAGCATTATGTGAAAAATATATGAACATCTCTGGTACAGTAGCATGATTCATCAATTTTTTGTAAGCTCTGACGTTGTAAAAAATGTCAGAATCTCAACTATCATATATCATATTGCATAGATAATTATGTTATCCACTCCAGAATTATGCTACATGTACAAAGTTATGTTACAAAGTTGGTTGACAAAATAACATCTACATCAATCATTTTAAAAACAGATTTTTAAATCATTTGAAATCAACGGTCTCGATTTTGCCAACACACTTTGTAACCCAACTTTTGTAACTCAACTTTGTACAAATAGCTTTATTGATCCATTCAAACCACAAAATGTTATGCCCATAGCCATGAAGTCATGACAACTCGAACGTCAAGTGGGTCCATCCATCTACTGTGTTTCTTTTACTTACTCATTCAATGTCCAAAGTATTGTTATTTGGGAGTTGTTTGAAATCCTAAATATGATCCGAGTTCAAGGTCAAAATAGTGAAGTCTTCTAGATCTCTTTTCTCAGTACCCTTTCAGTTGGTCTTCCATTCATCATACCTTTTTCTTTGTGGCAGATGAGTTCGTTTCGACCTAACCTGAAAATCTCAATTTTAGGATCAAGTTTAGAAAATGATTTGAAGGGTAAATAATAAACCTAAAAAACCAAATCAACCCAAACGGACTCGAGTTGGTTTGGGTCGGTTTCTTTCCCCTTCGAGGTTGATTTTCGGATTGAAATTTCCCTCAACACATACTTTCAGTTCAGCATTTGTCCACCCCTGGTTATGTTATTAATAATAGATAGAAACTTAATTAGGAAGGATCTCCAACTGTTAGGTTTTGTGACAAAAATTATATATGATTAGAAGTTTGTTGCATGAAGTAATCTTGTTTAATCTTGGTACGGTTTGATTAGGAATCAAATATAATGGTGTTTTGGGAGTTTTGATTGAATTAAGGAATTGAAGATGAAGTAAAGTACTCTTGGAGACGAAAAGGAAACAAAAAAATATTGGGACTTCTACTTCATTTTGGACTCCACAACTTCGAGATTTGACTTCTATAAATGCTCTACAAAGTATAGACACAAATAAGGTGAGAAAAGAGAATTAGATCTTTGTGTATACATTAGAAACAAGAGATAATTGTTTAGATTAGATTGAGAGGATCAAATCTTGTAAAACATTTGGTTGTTTCTTGGTATAATAAATTCTCCTCTTCCACAATTTTCTTGATTGTTGTGTGATCCATTAAATTTCATATTGTCCATATTTTTCTTCTTTAATTATTTGGCCAGTTTCTCAACAAGTGATATCAAAACAATCTTGATATCGAGGTTGATTCATAACAAAGTGGTATCAGAGCCAATTGGTTCTTTGACAGTTTCTTAGGAGATCCAAATTAATTATAAAAGCAAGGGTGGAACAATGTCGATTGTTGAGGGATGACAACTTTGAAATTTGAAATTTCTCTTTTGGAATGCAGCAGTATATTTTTATTGTGGCAAATCAAGATACGTGCGGTTCTTGCTCAATTGGATCTTGATGATGCTTTGTTGAGGATTGATAGAATGCCTGCAACAATGCCTGCGAAGGAAAAACAACAGAAGGATTGAAAAGCCCTATCTCATATACATCTTCATCTTTCTAATGAAATTCTTCAGGACGTGGTAAAGTGGTAAAGGAGAAAAGTACTGGTGCATTATGGTTGAAGTTGGAGTAGCTTTGTATAACAAAGAGCTTGACAAGTAAGTTACACTTGAAGCAGCGTTGGTATTCTCATCGGTTGACGGAAGGTGGATCTTTGGAAGGTCATCTATCGGTGTTCAACGAAATCGTCGCTAATTTGGAAACGATGGAGGTTGAGTATGATGAAAAGGATTTAGGTTTGATATTTTTATGCTCGTTGCTGCCTTCATATGTGACTTTTAGAGATACCATCCTCTATAGTCAGGATACTCTTACAATTGACGAGGTATATGATGCACTTTATTCTAAGAAAAAGATGAAGCATCTGGTCGTCGGTATTGAGACTCATGGAGAGGGTCTCGTTGTTCGTGAGAGGAAGATGGATAGTCATGGAAGGGATAGAGTTAAGGATGGCAACAATGATATAGTTTGTTGGTATTGCAATAACAAGAGGCACATGAAAAGGGATTGCTATGAGTAGCGGAATAGGTTTACTACTATAGATCAAGATAAACAATCGGAAAATATCGATAATGTTAATCCTACAAAAGAGAACAGTGATGGAGAATTGTTGGTGATTACTGAAGGTGACTCCAAACCTAATGAGGATTGGATTCTTGATTCAACTTTCACTTTTCATGTGTTCAAATCGAGATTGGTTTTCTTCATATGAAACAGTTACAAGGGGTTCCGTAATGACGGGAAGCAATGAGCCTTGTGAAATAGTTGGGATTGGTAACGTCAAAATCAAGATGCTGAATAGGATAGTTAGAACACTTGGACAGGTTAGACATGTTCCAGGTATAAATAAAAATCTGATCTCTTTGAGTGCTCTTGATTCAAAATGATATATGTATACCTATGGAGATAGAGTTTTGAAAGTTAGCAAGGGTGCCCGGGTTGTGTTAAGGGGACGAAGAAAGACTCGGTTATATGTGTTGGAAGGTTCGGTAATCACGAAAGAAGAAGTTGCAACTTATGGTTTGGTAAGCGGTAACTCGGGTAGAGTTGGTTGTGATCGGGTTGTTCGTAGTGATTTGGACAATAATATTGGGAAACCTTCTAGTAGCTCAGGTAGAGCTGGTTGTGATCTTGTTGATCATATTGCTCGTGGTGATTTGAGCATGTTTGACAACTCAAGTGGAGTTGGGATTGCTTGTGGTGGTTCAAGCAGGTTTATTAACTCGGTTGGAGCTAGAAGTGAACTGGATGATTCAAGCAAGGATGGTACGCAAGGTAGTTCTGCTGGTATACAGGGCTTGGATGTAGTTTACCGTTGTTGAGTATGTCCGAAAGGGGCATGATGTGCCCAGCGGGGGCATGGGGTGTCCGGTTGGAACATGATGAAAGAGTAGGAGTCTTGTTTAATCTTGGTACTGTTTGATTAGGAATCAAATATAATAGTGTTTTTGCAGTTTTGATTAAATTAAGGAATTGGAGATGAAGTAAAGTACTCTTGGAGACGAAAAGAAACAAAAAAGGTTTTTGAGACTTCTACTTCATCTTGGACTCCACAATTTCGAGATTTGACTTCTATAAATACTCCATAAGGTATAGACACAAATAAGGTGAGAAAAGAGAGATGATAACAATTAGATCTTTGTGTATACATTAGAAACAAGAGAGAAGTGTTTAGATTAGATTGATAGGATTAAGTCTTGTAAGACAATTGGTTGTTTCTTGGTATAATAAACTCGCATCTTTCACAATTTTCTTGATTGTTATGTGATCTATTAAATTTCATACTGTCCATATTTTTCTTATTTAATTGTTTGGTCGATTTCTCAATAAGTGATATCAAAACATTCTTGATTGATATCGAGGTTGATTCATGTTAGGAAATTTACAAATTTCAAATTTCAATACTCACAGCAGAAGTAAGATTTACAGAGCTCACCAAATAAACATAATCAACTAACATTATAGAACTAAAATATAATCAGAAAGCCAGAACGTTTCTTCCCTTTCATGGTTGACAAGTAGGCTCAAGAACAGCCCATTCCACGCAACGTAAATTGCCATCCAGAGAGAGTTATAGAACCGACCAGAATCATTCAATATGTGGCTTTGATCATTGATCAAGAGTTCTACCATAAGTAGCCAAAGTTTCCAGTCTAAGACCAAAGCTAACCCTTGCGAGAAACCACCTGCATTTAGCTACTATTTCAAACCTAAAATGTAACACAAGGTTCTCTCAACAAGAAGCTAAGGATGGGTGAAGAGATGAACTCAACAGAGAAGAAAGAGAGAAAAAGTCTGAAGGAAGGAAGTCACACAAGAGAAAGAGAAAGTCTTATCCTTTATGAAAGTGACGTACCCTAGGCAGAGTCTCAAGGAAGGAACCAATTTGAATTCAAAAGTCATTGTCCAAAGAAAATATCTCATCCAAGATTAAATCCCAATCATCCAACATATTCAATGGCCATAAATAATTCAAAGTAGCACAATATGGGTCACAAACAAAACACTAGCCCAATAAGTGTTATGGGAACCACTTAAGCGTACATTCTTCACCTTAGTTCTCATAACACACTCTTTCGATTGTAAATTTGCACATGGAAGGACTGTTCATCATCATCGTCCACTACCTGCAAGAAAAAATTAACCAGTGTCAATATGTAACAAAGATAAGCACAATTTAAATTTTCCTATAGGTAGAATTTTTGTCCCCATATCAGAGGGATTCGTGTTAGTATGAATCTTAACAAGTTCAACTTCATCTTGAGACAGTTTCTCACGAATAAAATGATACTTCACCTCAATATGTTTTGATCTTTCATGATAAACAGGATTCTTACAAAGCAATAAAGCACCTTAACTATCAGTAAACATAATAGGTGTATAATGTATGAAGTTTAATTCTTTTATGATTCCTTTTAACCAAATACATTTCTTAATGGCTTCTGTTGGGCAACGTATTCTACTTCAGTACTAGACAAAGTAACAAGAGGTTGTAGTTGTGATTTCCATGTTATGCAATTATCACCTAGGGTAAAGAAGTATGTCATGGTTGATTTCCTACTGTCTTTATCACCAGTAAAGTCAGCATCAACATAGCCCTTAAGGGTTAAATTCTTAGATCTTCTCTCATACACTAAGCCTAGATTTAACGTCCTAACTAAATATCTCAACAACCATTTCATTCCAGCCCAGTGTGGCTTGCTAGGATTGGACATAAATCTGTTTAGGAGGCTAATGGAAAATGCAAAATCAGGTCTGGTAGTGATCATAGAAAACATGATAGAACCTATGGCATTAGCATAAGGAACATTTTCCATTTCTTTCAATTCAAATTCAGATTTAGGATAATAAACATGTGAAAGATTCATATGACTAGCAAGAGACACATTTACAATTTTACTTTCTTTCATACCAAATTTAGTTACAACTTTATTCAAATATGCTTCTTGTGAAATAGTCAACCTATTTTCAGCCATGTTCCTTGTTATAACCATTCCTAGAATCTTTCTAGCGTTTCCTAAATCCTTCATATCGAATTCAGTTTTTAAAAGGGTTTTCAGTTCATTAATCTGAGAGTTGCTAGGTCCAGCCAAAAGCATATCATCAACATAAAGTAGCAAGTAGACTTCACAACCACTTTTCATGTCATTAAAATACAAGCAAGCATCAAATTCACTTCTTTTAAATCCTATCTTTAGCACATAAGCATCAAACATCTTGTACCATTTTCTTGGGCTCTATTTCAGCCCATACAAAGATTTATCTAACTTGCACACATAATTAGATTTGCCTCTAGCTACAAAGCCTTGTGGTTGGCTCATGAAGATATTCTCTTCCAACTCCCCGTGTAAAAATGCAGTTTTTACATCGAATTGTTCAAGTTCCCAATTGAATTGAACAACAAGAGTCAACATCAATCTGATTGTCTTATACTTGATCACGGGTAAAAATATTTCATTATAGTCCATACCCCCTCTTTGAGTATAACCCTTAGCCACTAACCTCGCCTTAAACCTCGTGGGATTATTAGGACTCACACCTTCTTTTAACTTGTAAATCCATTTACATGGAACCAATTTCTGATCTTTAGATTTCTTAACAAATTTCCAAGTTTTGTTATCACTCAAATATTACATTTCATCATGCATAGCTTTTTTTCCAGTTTTCAGAGTAATTTCCATTAATAGTTTCTTCATAAGTGGCAGGTTCTATCTGTTCAAAGGCTTAACCTGAAACTAAGGAAAAATCAGTCAAGTTTATAGATTCATATCTAGGATTTGGCCTGACTTGCCTTCTTGCCTTATCCTTAGTAAGCTGATAGTCTTGATTAGGTGGCTGATCATTAAAATGTTCAACTTCAACTGGTTCAATATTATCTTGAAGTTCAGTTACCTTTCCAGGTTTAGTTTCAGTTTCAGTTTCATGATGTGTAGGGTCATTATCGTCATTTCCAGGTGTAGGTAAAACAAGCTCGGTCAACTTTACCTCATTCTGAACACTCATCCCAATTTTAGATTTGTTAGCTTCATCAATTTTCGATTTTAGACATGGTATTTCAGATTCATTAAAGACTACATTTCTGCTGTTAAAAATCTTGATGCCCTGGACCCCTAAAACCCATAACCTATAACATTTCACACCCTCGGGATACCTTAACATCACACACTTGACAGGTTTAGGCTCAAGTTTCCCTTCAGACTGATGTGCATATACAGCATATCCAAACATCCTTAAGTGACTTAGATTTGGAGGCTCCCCCATCCACAACTCATGTGGAGTCTTAAACTTTATATTGTTGGACGATGACCTATTAATCAGATAAGCTGCAGTACTAGTAGCTTCAGCCCAAAAACCTTTGGCAAGGCTAGAGCTAATCAACATGTACATAACCTTGTTCATTATGGTCATGTTCATCCTCTCGGCGACCCCATTCTGTTCAGGTGTATACTTAACTGTTCTGTGTCTTGTTATCCCTTTGTGTTTACAAAAGTTATCAAATTCGAAATTACAAAATTCAAGCCCATTATCAGTTCTCAATATTTTAAGTTTCTTGACTAACTGATTCTCAACAGACTTAAGCCAAATTCTGTTTTTTTCAAAAGTTTCTGACTTAGCCTTCAGAGGATAAATCCAGATTTTTCTTGAGTAATCATCCACTAATAATAAGAAATACTTACTTCCACCAAACGTAGAATGCATCTCCAGGCCCCATGGATCAACATAGACATATTCCAATGGTCAACTGGTTCTATAAGAGCTAGCTTCAAAGCTCACTTTATGTGACTTACCGAAAACACAAGTTTCACAGAAGTCCAAAGCTTCAATGTCATCTTTTCCAAGTCATTTCTGATTACTTAAAGATTTTAGCCCTTTAAACCTAATGTGGCTCATTCTGTTATGCTAAAGTTCAGTTTTGTCTTTACTAACCGTAAGAAGACTAGAATCAGGTGGCGTTTCAGTCCTACCCTCAAGATAGTACAATCTATTCCTCTTAGGTCCTTTCATAACTACCAGAGACCCCATCATAATTTTCAGAATCTTATTTTCAGATTTGATAGTATATTCCTCATCTTCAAGAATACCTAAGGAAATGAAGTTCATCTTCAAATTAGGGACATATCTTACATTTCTAAGTCGCCGACGGCCCCATCATACATCCTCGCGGCTATGTCACCAATCTAAATCAAATTCTAAGAATTATTATCCCCTATGTAAACTTTCTTAGATTCAATCTCTTTGTAATTATAGACCCAAGACCTTTCAGGGCACATGTGAAAGGTGTACCATGTGTTTAGGATCCAATTTTTATCACATTCTTCCTCAAACACATTTAGGACATGTAAACTATCGAATTCGGAAATAACGACATCATTATTTTGTTCATTGTTGTTCAAGTCTTTTTATTTCTTTTTCCAGTCAAATCAATCCCTCTTGAAATGTCCTAACTTTCCACAGTTATAGTATTTCTTACCACTTTTGTCTCTAGATTTGGATCTCATTTTAGATTTTTCACTTCCCTTTTTGTTCTGAAAGTTAAATTCTTTCTTTTGAGGTCTTTCCTTAACAAATAAGCTTTCTTCTCTCAAATTAGTTCTGTTGTCTCTTTTCAATTCAAGTTCTCTTGATTTTAAAGCATCTACAACAATAGCTTGTGAAAGAGCGTTCCTATTATATTTTATGGTATTTCTGATTTCTTTATAAGATTCGGGCGATGAATTTAACAGTATGACAGCTAAATTCTCATCGTCGAATTTCTTATCATTGTGAGCCAGACTCTTAACAATTATGCTAGAGTCATTCAAATTCCTTTCAACATCCCTCCCCTGGTCATTCAAGTTCTAGCATCTTTAGCATTATCAACTTATCTAACAACATTATTAGATAGATGCAAAATTATAGAACTATATGCAATTTCATTCATTTCTTCAATTTCATCAAGTTTAGCTTCTAACTCATCAGAAAAATTAGCAGGATCATCGAGGGCTTTTGTAACCCTTTGTTGGACCAAAATGACCTTGATTTTCTATTTTCATATTGAGTTGTCCCCCTTACCATCGAATTGCGATAATTCGACCCTCGAACCAATTTCGGATTCTATAAAAGAGTGGCCCGTACTCATGGATACAACAGAAAAGGTTTTGAAAAAGTCTTTTTGAGATGATCAATACAAAGTATGAATGCAGAGTTAAAATCAATGTTCAGAAATGAAGCACAGCAATGAAGCAATCCAATCACGAAATCTCAATGTGATGTGTGTGCAGGTGTGATCCAAACTTAGGTAATGCACAGGTATATAATGCAGATAAGCATGCTTTTCAAGTTACAAATTAATCACAAGAATTCAATCAACAAAATTCACAAATATCATGCATAAATTGGTAAGAATACCAAACATAACCTATCGGAGAGTTTTGAATAATCTTACCAAACCACTGTTGAAAAACAGTAACATAGACCACCAGTTCCTCAGTCAAGTAAGCCAGCCAAAGTTTTCAGAATTACCCAATCTAGTCAGCAATATGCACAACACAATCACAGGAACCAGTATTGAATTAAAGAAATGCCCAAATAGCAAATTCAAAATGAACACGTCAAACCCTAGATCGAAGGGCTCTGATACTAGTTTGTTAGGAAATTTACAGATTCCAAACTTCAATAGTCACAACAGAAGTAACGTTACAGAGCTCACCAAATAAACATAATCAACTAACAACATAAAGAAATCATAGAACTAAAATTTAATGAGAAAGCCAGAACGTTTCTTTCCTTTCATGGTTGACAAATAGGCTCAGGAATAGCCTCTTCCACACAACACAAATCGCCATCCAGAGAGAGTTATAGGACCGAGCAGGATCATTCAATTTGTGGCTTGGATCATCGATCAAGAGATCTACCGTAAGCAGCCAAAGTTTCCAGCCCAAGATCGAAGCTAACCCTTGCGAGAAACCACCTCCATTTAGCTACTATTTCAAGTCTAAAATGTAACAAAAGATTCTCTCAACAAGAAGTTAAGGATGGGTGAAGAGATGAACTCAACAGAGAAAAAAGAGAGCAAAAGTCTCAAGGAAGGAAGTCACAAAAGAGAAAGAGAAAGTCTTGTCCTTTATAAAAGTGACGCGTCCTAGGAAGAGTCTCAAGGAATGAACTAATTTGAATTCAAAAGTCATTACCCAAAGAAAATATCTCATCCAAAATCAAATCCCAACCATTCAACATATCCAATGACCACAAATAATTCAAAGTAGCACAATATGGGTCACAAACAAAACACTAGCCCAATAAGTGTTATGAGAACCACTTAAGCCCACAATTCATAACACCAACAAATGAGAGCAAATAGAATACAATCAAATGAGAATATTCTTTTCCTAATGAATTTCTTAACAATATATAAAGAACCTTTATTGTAAATGTGTAAGTCCAAGAGACTATCAGTAAATTCCTTCATCATTTCAATGATTTTCAGATGGAATATGATCCATGGTGCTCATCAGGAGCTATGTCACCAAACGGAGCCCTAGTCAGTACAGGTGGTAATCAGGAAGGATTTCGAGCCCTCAGAATTATCAATCCATGTGAAAACTGTGAGTTTCAAGAAAATCAAGCAGGACTTTCAGCCAATAGATGGTAAACGAAAATAAGCTAAATTTTTATTCATTATAATGTATACCAAACATGCACTAAATAACTTTCGTGAATTGCCTCGCAGGTATGCTACACAAATTATGCTCGAAAACGGTAGCTTTGTTGTGATCGGTGGTCGCGGTGCACACAACTATGAAATAATTCCATCAGAAAAACTGAATTTTCCAATACAACAATATGGCTTACCCTTCCTTGAGGAAACAATGGATGAGAAAGAGAATAATCTCTACCCATTTGTTAATCTACTCCCAGATGGGAACATTTTTGTATTCTCAAACTACAAATCCATCATCCTCAACCCTTACACTGGAGAAACCCTTCGCAACCTCCCCGACTTGGCCGGTGGTTCCCGGAACTACCCGGCTTCAGGAATGTCAGCACTACTCCCGATCAATCTTAATGTAGAAAACCCAGAAAATGTGGACGTTGAAGTGATCGTCTGTGGTGGCAACACGCCTGATGCATTCAAGTTTTCAGAGTTACCGCCAAGAAAATTCTTCCCTGCATTGAAAGACTGCGGAAGGTTAAGTCTCACGAAACAAGGAGCTCAATGGGAGAAAGAGGATATGCCATCGCCACGAGTCATGGGCGACTTGCTTCTTCTTCCGACTGGAGATGTACTCATAATCAACGGTGCTCAGGCAGGTACTTCAGCATGGGATGCTGCAGAAACTCCAAATCTCACACCTGTACTCTACAGTCCCAACAAGAATAAGGGTGAAAGATTTAAGGAATTAACACCGACAACCATTCCTCGTATGTACCATTCATCCTCTGCAGTTTTACCCGATGGACAAATCCTCGTAGACGGAAGCAACACAAACGATTACTATAAATTCAACAAAAAGGACAATCCTGAAATGATTTATCCTACTGAATTGAAAGTCGAGAAATTCTCGCCGCCATATTTGGCTCCCGAGCTTCAACAATATAGATCGAAGATATTGGAGTTCTTTTCAGACAAAGAACTCAAGTATGGACGTGAGTTCAATGTGCGGATCAGATTAGATGCCCAAATCCATCAGTCTGATATTAAGGTGACTATGTACTCACCACCATTCACCACCCATGGGTACTCCCAGAACCAGAGATTGCTTGTTTTGGGGCTCAAGCAAGTGACAAACCAACTAATCACTATCGTTGCACCACCATCGGGGAAGCTTGCTCCTCCAGGCTACTATCTTCTCTTCGTTGTTCATCATGGTGTGCCAAGCCGCGGAATGTGGGTGCACATCGAATAAAAAACCTCATCCCTTTGATTTTTGAAGTTTTGTTTTTATTTGATCTGTTTTTCCAGATATTATCTTCTTTTGTTCTATCTATTAGCATTTATTATCTTTTTCTTTAGAAGTGAAGTTTTTTTAACCTACAAAGCTAAGAAATCAGCAATTCAAAGTACACATAGAACACGCACACACAAAAAAAATTGTGTCTGCAATTGGCAGAAATTTTGTGATGCTTCAAAATACCTGATGAAAATTAGTACAACTATTATGAGACAATTATCTATGAAGGTTGTTTCAAACTCAATTCTAAAGAAAAAACATATTGTAGTTTGTCAGATTTTACATACCTGTTACTGGATCTTGAAACCATTATGATGAATACCTGAAATTCTTCGAAGTATAATGTTCTTCAAGCACTTCGTTGAAATTTCAAATATGGAATTTCTAATTCTCGACCCAAAAAGTTTCGATGTAGCCTGGTACCGAAATTTGAGAATTTTGATTGATGATGGTATGTAGCAGTAGTTTGTGGGATAAAATGATGAACCATGCTACATGTACAACTATGATTAACAACTTGTTGACAACCATTATACCATCCATTTTAATTTTTTTTTTTTTTTAAATTAATAGCAGCATTGATCTTGATAACACATGGATTGTCAACAAAAATTGTACAAATAAATTTATTCTAAAATGAAAATAGAAATAAAGAATGATTTTATTATTTAATTAAGGTAATATTAAAAAATTAGGACTTTAAATCCAATATAATTAATTAATGTTATATTTTCAGGGTATATTTGAAACTTTGGTTTGATACCTGTATTTTCAATTTCTTTTTTTTTTTTGAGAAAGGGTCAAGTGCAAAAAAAATTGGACAACTTACAAAAATACCTTAAAATTAAGGGTCTTCTGAAAAATCATATGAAACATGTTTTGGAAGTAAAAGATATTGTATAAAATCAATTGTCAATTTTTTTTAATAGAAAAAGTGACACGGTAAAAGAAAGTGACAATGAAAAAGTGATTTACTGTCACTTTTAAAGTTAAGTGTCACTTTTTAGTTAAAAAATAACATACAATGTCACTTTTATTAAAAATTGATGTTTGTCACTAAAAGTATTATAGAAATCAAGGTAACTGAAAAAAAGGGATAAACACTAAAAAAAAAAAAAAAAAAAAAAAAGTCACAAGATTCAAAAAAGTTACACAAATTAAAAGAAGTTATATAGATTAAAAAAGTGACAAACACTCAAAAAGTGACAAACTCAAAAAAGTAACGAAATTTTTTTTTAAAAAAATGACACACTCAAAAGTGACGAAATTCTAGGTTACTAGAGTTATTTTTTAAGTTTAGCTAAATCATGCTTCAACTTTCAATAGCTTTGAACATGTACAAATAATATAAATCTTGACCTTGACAACTAGATTTCTTACTATAATAAATGAGATCAGTATAAAGTCATAGATTCTGCTCCATGCAACAAGAATTCTTAGAAAAACATCTTGAGACGAAAGATCCAGTCACATCATTACATACCATAATTGTGGTAATACAAATGACATCTACCATGTTAAGTATCTACAAACAAAGTCCATTGTCACAACTAAACACTTCTACCAAATTTACAATTGAAGATCAATTGAAGCCTTGGTGACCTTGGCACCCTTCTTAGCAGCAACTCTAGTGACCTTGGCACCAGATGGATCGTTTTTGTGTGTTGACGCGTCAAGAGACATCGACTATTTCTCATATCAGTTAAGAGTTTGAAGTATTCCTCTGTTTTATGATTTTATGCAAGTGCCACAATAATAATTCCATAAGTTTTTGCAGTCAAGAAGAGTTGAGCATTTTGATTGCATGAGCTCCAAAATTTCAATAGCTTCAATCACAATTGTTTCAATCATCTGTCTAAATCTTTTGGTCATACATCATCTATAGAGAAAAGTGACAAAAACTCAAAAACGTTAACAAAATCTAATAAAAGTGACAACAATATCTTCATATTTTCATGTCATAAACAGATAAAGTATTATGTCCAATTGTGACCAAAGTGTATTATGCTATCCACTTTTTCCAACATTGAACAATTGCTCCACTAATCTGCTACAATTTTGAAGGGAAAAAACATCAAAATGGCTCTACCATCTAGTTGCTATGGAATAGAGAAAAATAACAATGTAGAAACTATATTTTTCACGAATAGTCATAACGCCACAAAAAGAGCACATTAATATGCTCTTTTTATGAACACGGAAAATGGATTCTTCTAAAAAAAACAAAGCACAACACCCAAGTTTATTTATCACAAAACACAAATACAACTTAGTTGTTCACAGATAGCTGTAACACAAGAAAAATAGCATACGAACGAACCAAAAAAAGCCAAATTTGAAATATCAGAAACAGAAAAATGTCAAAACCAAAAAGGAACAAAAAATAAAATGTACACACGAGTGAGGAAACTGAATAAATTAATATTACTTTGGTTTTATAAGATTTCTTCTTCTTTGAAACTAGTTCTTCATCAATATTTCTTTTCATCTCCGACCCACTTTCTCCTACCATTGTAAAAAAAAAAAAGGGTCGGAGTTAGATATCGAAGACAGCATAGGAGTGAATAAGTGGGAATCAGACACTAATTTTTGGATTTTGATCGGAACATGTTAGGGTTTCAACTATTTGGGGCTTTAGGGTTGCTATTTAAAATCTCCATGAAATGAGAAGGAGAAGACAGAGATGGAGAATTACATAGACGAAATCGACCGAAAATGATCGAAAACGACCTCTGAATGTTGGGAGCGTTTCTAAGGATGAGAGTGGTTTCTATCGGGTTAGTTCAAGACGTTAGAGTTTTAGTTAATAATTAGAAGTTAAAAGGAATAAATCAAAACACTTATTTTTGGAGGGTATACAACCTAATTTCCTCAAAAAATTTCCAATCAGTTACTCTATGGACTTGTCATCCAAGCCCATGATTTACAAGAGAAAGTGAGCCCATAGCCACCATATTGGGCTCCACTACTCCAACAAATGACTGCACCACTGCTTGAACCCATAATTACTTTAAATTCATTTTTCTCTGGATTAATCTTTCTTTAAAAATATTTCCAATCACATATTCTCCCAATAACATAATTTGCACATAAATTCAAAATCTTGTTAAACTTTTTAATCACACATTTCAAAATAATCACTTTTTTTTTATAAAATCTATTCTCAAATAATGAAGTTCAAACATGGACTAAGACAAAAACCCAAGACAACATGGACTCCAATATAGAGCCATTTATACAACTTTGCACATTCTCCGATTAAAGTTATCTTCCCACGTTTTCTTATTTTAATGTCCACAGGTTGGTCGTCATTGTAATATTGTCTTGTATCTTGTCTGACGATCATGTAATGAAAGTCTTAATTCGGGTTGAATATGAGCCAACACTATCATTGATAATTATTCTTTTTTATATGCTATAAACCATGTTGAAGTAATGGTACTTGCCATGACTCAATTTCTAAGCTCATTCGTAAGCATGTTAGGCCCCTATTGATATGAATAGTAAAAATTAACAAGAAGATTTATCAGCTAAAATGACATCTATGATGCTGTTGGGTTCAAGTTTCGACCAATGTCGTATTCTTAAAATTTTCCGAAGTGAGAGAAATAATCAACTAAATCTAATACCTAATAAAAAGTGTTCAATATTTTTACTTCATAACTAAGTGTTGTTTAACCCATTTGAAATGAATACGTTATATGATGTGATCGTGAAATCAGGATGATGTCATAATTCACCTATAAAAATATTTCTACTAATAAATACCACAGGAAAGAGGAAAATGACTTCTGAAAAATAGAAAGAATAAGAAGACAATAAAGTATGAACCAGATAAAGGTAAAGAATCTTGTGGAGATATAATTAAAGTGTGGGGCCAGTTCGATTATTTTAAAGAAACTCAGGGGCTGGGAGAGAGGAATCATGCTGCCCGGGAGCGAAAGATACGGCCTAGGTCGAAAGATACAGCCTAGGTTGTTAGGGCTGGGCCAGTTCAATTATTCGCCCTTCTGCGTGCCCTATTTTTTTTTTTTTTTTTTGTTGTAAGAAAATATGTTTTGAAATAATGATATTTTAAAAAATAAGTGAGTTAAAAAAATAAGAAAAATATTTCGATTTACGTGTAAAATTATTTTATAAAAGAATATGTAATTGAAAATAAATTTTGGAAAAACTGGAGACCAAGCGTAGGCTTATAAAGAAATTTAAGGGTTTGGAGAGAAAGATACAATCTAGATTGTTAGGGCCGAGGCCGGGGTCAATATCAAAGTACACCATCAATGGAGTTTGGTTAGCCTCAACTTCACAAGTAAAATATCTAATGAAATCGTTGTTGAAATCCAGACCAAATCTGTTCACATTAGGATTACTCGTTAATAAAGATCAAATTAGATCCGTTCACATTTTTGGGATTTACAAGTAGTAGTCAATTATTCTTCGTCTAAACTGAATAATGTGGTTTGGATTTCTTGATCCTCTTTTATTATATATAAAAGATAGGTAAAAGCAAGAGGGAGACAAGACAACCTTATATCTAGAAATTATGTCTTAACTTTGGAACTACTACTTTCATTATAATGAAAAAATCGAAATGCATTTGAATGAAAAATAAATAAATAAAGATCGTCATTTTCTATAATACACAGAAGCTGTAGCCGATCTATTTGAAGAAGTCCTTTATATTTCCCTAGCACGTCCTTAGTCACAATGAGTTTCTGTTTTCCCGCCATAAATACCTGTCACCTTTGTAGAGAAAGCAAGCTCGTTTGGCACGGTTTTGTAATTTGATTATACTCAATCAAACTTATTTTTATCTATACATTTTATGGAAGTTGTATATACCATATCACTAATTTATATGTATTTATAGTCTAAATACATTATAATAACTTCCAAACATGCACTGAGAATCGTTGAAGATTGCTCACATCGTCCATCAAGTAGTACATAGTGCGAAGGGCTCAAATATAGTTAATTCATTAATAGTTCATGTTTTGAGAATTATTTATAATCGATTTTGTTGTATTCGAACCCGGTTCCTTATTGATGCTCCCAACATTTTGGCCCTATAAAAGTGTTTACAACACACGCTTCTTTTAATTGAAGCGTCCTTACCTGGATGGATGACATGTGGATCTCTTATGGCCGTTGAATACTTGAACCTTTCATATATTTGGGCTGGAGGCTCTTTGGACTTATTCGATTCATTTTATTTTTTCAGAAGATTTCGAGGGTTTCTGGAGTTGAGAGAAAACGAGAGAAGAGGCTAGGGTTTGATTCTTCATGTTTGGTTTCACTTTAAATCTCTGATTTAAAGTATTATAATAGATAGATCAACCTTGGATTTTAATATTCCGTGTGAATATTTTGAGGATTTGAGTCTGTTGTAGCACTTAGTGTGTATTCAAAGTGTTTGTTGGTGATTTCTGAGTGAATCTTGGTCGATCTTCTTTTTTATTTTGAGAGATAAGTCTCATATCTCTTCCATTTTGTGGCTGTTTTAGTGCAACTGAGAATGGTCATTTTCTTGGATGCTCAACGGGAGATATAAGTGCTAAAAGCGGTCACCGAACCTCTGCGGCTATGGGCGAAATAATTATTGTGTTAATCTTTTAATTGTCTGCAGTTTACTTTTTTGTTTTGGCTATTGATTGTTTCGATTCTTATGTATTGTGTTGGTCTGGGCCTTACAGTGGTGTCAGAGTTTGGATTGTGGAATAAGTTGCTTGGATCCTTGAGAAGGGGTCAGATTTACTCAGATCGTGAAGGGTTTGAGTCTGCTCTTACGAAAATCAAAGGAATCGAATTTATATAAACTCGCTTGGTGAGATCTTTTATTTTTTAAAGGTTTACTTTTAAATTTTTTATCATTCCCTTGATTTACGGTGCATCGTTGAAATCCCATTGAGATTAATCTTTGTCTAGGAGCTCCTGCAAAGCTCCTTGAATATGTGATAAATTAAGTTTGGATGTGTTACTTAGAGAATCTTGTTGAAGAGATAAGTGAAACAGAGTTTGTAATCTCTGTTATTGTGTATTTTCTAGAATCTTGATCTGCATAATCTTTGATAATAGATGTTGTTTGAGAATCTTGTATGTGTATTACTGTGATTTTCTATTTGTGATTATTCTGAGCTCCTGCTGTTTTTGCATACTGTGTAATTTGTCATCAGTCTGTGTGTTTACATTGACTTTATCACGGACTTTGCTAAATTTGAAGTTAGTCAATTTGATGGAAAATTTGATTTTAACATGTGGAGTCAGAAAACGAAAATATTTTACTGTAAATGAGATGCATTAAAGCCTTTAATGATAGTTGGCCTACTAATATTATTCCTGCTAAGAAAGATGAACTTGAAGAAGTGGCTTGGAGTACTATTTTATTATACTTATCTGAAAATATGATTAGAAGTATAGGTGAAACCAAATCTGTTACCGAATTGTGGACTAAACTTCATGCCAAATATGTTACCAAAACTACTCCAAACAAATATATTCTTTTAAAACAATTATTTTCTTTCAAAATGGATTATTCAGTTGATTTGGATGAAAATTTGAATAGATTTACTAAACTTACTCAAGACATGGCCAATTGTGATGAAAAGCTTTCAAAAGATCAATTGGTTATAGTTTTGTTAAACTCCATAAGTGACAGGTATAAGGACATTAAGGTCATGCATGATCTCTAATGATCCCTCCCTCACTCGCATAACCATTCTTGACGCATCCATCAGTATTGATTTTAACAAATTCGACTGATGGGGTGCGCCACCAAACCAGAATAGGAGGGAAGGGGAATGGGGGTTCATAAAAATACCAAATATGGGTGTAAGAGTCAAGTCTCATCGCCAATGCACTGCCCGAAAAAGGCCTCCCGTATGAAGAAAAGATATCATACGATAGACCCTCCAAATGATACATCTGGCTACCATACAAATCTCTCTATGGTTCGCATCATTTTTCGCGATCCATAGATACCAAAATATCAATAGAGGAATAAAAATGCGAATGTGTCCACAACCAACGTATTGTCCAGAATATCTCCATCTCTGAAATCTTTGTCTGACTCCCTATTCCCAGACAGACAACACACATCTGCAAAGGTGAATGATTTCTACGATGATACTGGGTGGAATATTGGATGAATGATTTCTGCGCCAATGTGAATTCACCCATCCAGCAATCATGCCAAAAGAAAATCTGACCTACTCCAAGTTACCATGCAATATGTGCCTCAGTCTGGGGCCCAACTAATTTCAGCCTCTTCCAGATAGGAGAAGTTGAATATTGAACAATAGCAAAAAGAGGATGTGTCCCCTTAAAATACTTGCCTCGTAAGAATTGGGCCCAAAGAGATCTTTGGGAACAGAACAACCACCAGAGCTTCATGGAGAATGTGTCCACCACATCCTATAATCTTCTAAAACCTAGACCACCTTTATCAGTAAGAAGGCAAATCTCCTTCCAGCTCCGCTAGTGAACATGTTGAGCCTATTCTTTAAAGTCCCACAAGAAACCCGCAAAGATACTCTCAAGTTTCTTTAGGATAGCTTTAGGGGGATGCATGATTTGAAGAAGATGTAATGACATGGAGGAAAGTACAGACATTATCAAAGTAATACGACCCCCATAAATGAAGCCGAACCAGAGATCATGTTCCTAACCTTCTTAATCGGGTCATCATAAATGAAGCTCTTCTTCCTTCCTTTAAATAAGGGGACTCCCAGATAAGTAAAAGGTTGTTCTTGGTGTCGAAAATCAGTTAAAATCTCTAATCCTCTGATCTGACTAATAGATGCCCATCTTGTTACTTTGTCATCTGATGAGTGTATTTTATACACTTATTTGTGTCGTTAAACTAAAGCAATTGTCGTTACTTTAGATGATTTGAGTCTTAATTTTATATATTATTTTGTCTGCTAGGTACATCTAGATGTAAAACCATGGAATTGAAGAAAATAGGTTGAAAATTGGCTAAAGTGAACCTAATCCAAAGTTTGGGGACTAAATCGTAAAGTTTTAATAGATGTTTCAGACCTAATATCGATGATTGAAGAGATGTTGGAGTCAATTACACGAACTTGGATGATGGAGGGTAAAGAAAATATAAATAAAGAACCAAAATAAATAAAGAATGCAATTCAGGGACCAAAGTGCAACAATTGGAAGATTTTATGTCTGCGCGCGTGCACATGCATAATCTCTCGCGAGTGCACGGGCTTAGCTTTTATTTATTGAGAGCGAAATACTTGAACGGCGCGCAGGCAAGGATATACACAGCGCGCGTGCACAGGCTATATTTTAATGCATATTCTTTTATTTTTGTTGTTGAAGGCTGGTATTACATCGCTTCATTTTCTTTTTCTTGACTCTGTTCAGGTAAACTTGGTTTATGCAAGCTCCTGACGAGGTTGGTCTAGATCCAATAGATCACGAAATTGAAAGGACATTCAGAAATCACAGGAGAGGTCAACGTTAAGCAAGGAGAATGGCTGATAATCAGAATCAACAATAGAATCAAGCTAATGTTCCAGTTGAGAATCAACTACTGCAAGCAAATCCACAAAGAGCCATCCAGAATGAAGTTCCCATTTTAGTTGGGGACTATGTCAATCCAGTTCCTGCTCCAGTGCAACTTGCTGTAGTTTATCCTCCATTCGGACAACCTAATTTTCACCTTAGATCGGATGTCAAAAATCTATTTCAAAATCATCAAGACATCAGGTTTTTCAGGAAATTCACAAAGAATCCTCATGAACACATTTTAACATTTCTCATGTTGTGCGAAGTTATCAGTCACGAAGGGATATTGGCTGATGCATTTCGAACAAGACTATTCCCCCATACCTTAAAGGATGCTGCAAGAGCATGGTTCCTCTATTTACCTCCAGGGAGTATACAATCGTGGAATGATATGGTTCAAAAGTTCACCACAAAATTCTTCCCATCCTCTTGAGTTCACCAAATCAGGAATGAAATCCACACCTTCAAGCAAAAGGACCTTGAGAACTATCCTAAAGTTTGGACATTCCGAAGTAGGCTAAACAATTTCTCTTCTATAGATGCTTAAGCAAGGGGATCAGTGATAAAATTCGACGTCGATAATGCATACAAACTATACGAGAAGATAGCTGAAAATCAATCGATGTGGCCAACTGATAGGGAAGCTCCAAGGAAAACAGCAGGGGTATACAACATGGATGCAATGACAGCATTGGTAGCACAAATGGAAGTACTTACACTGAAAATGGATAATCTATCTCAATCAGTCAACATGGTACACCAATCACCGCCTGTATGCAAAAGGTTGTAGAGCAGACCACACGATTGCACGATGCCCATTGGCGTCTACACAAGTTTCACAGCTCGAAGAGATTAGCTACGCACAGAACTTCTCAATGCAACAAAACAATCCTTACTCTAGCACCTACAATCCAGGTTGGAGAAATCAACCTAATTTATGATGGTCAAACAATCAAGGGCAAGGACAGGGACAAGGAGGAAACAACCTAAATCGGCCACCAGGGTTCCAATATCATCAACAACACGAGAAGAAGTTGTCACTGGAAGTTCTGCTATCTCAGTACATTACAAAAACTGAGACCAATTTTCAGAATCAACAAGCTTCAATCAAAAACTTGGAACAACAGGTGAGACAGATAGCAGTTGCAATAGCCAACAAACCACAAGGTACATTGTCGAGTGACACAGATAAGAACCCAATGGAGCAAGTATTTGCGGTTGAGGCGGTGAATTATGCAACTATTCCCTCAAAGACTTCTACGAAAACCAACAGTCGAGCAGATTCAGGCCATCACGACTAAAAGTGGTGTTTAGTTGCCAGAAATCATCGTAAAGAGGAATGAGACAGAGAACAGTGAACTCTCTACTGAGAGCAAGGAACAGGCAGAGCAGCCCGATAAAGCAACAAAGAAAGATCAACAATCAATTTCAGACAGCCCACAACTTAGGACAATAGTTTTTGGCATAACACTCACATCTCCGATCCCTTCTCTTCAAAGAATGCAAAACACCAAACGAGAGAGGCAGTTCACTAAATTTCTGGAAATCTTCAAAAAGCTGCATATCAACATCCCATTTATTGATGCGATTCTTCAAATTCCAAATTACTCCAAGTTTTTGAAGGAGATGTTGACCAAAAAGAGGAAGCTACCTGAACATGAAACGATAGCTCTATCTGAAGAGTGCAGCGCGATCATCCAGTGTAAGATCCCTCCCAAACTTAAAGATCCAAGGAGTTTTACTCTACCTTGCTCTATAGGAAATTTAAATACTATTAATTGCTTAATTGATTCGGGAGCAAGTATTAATCTAATTCCTTTGCCTCTTTACAGGAAACTGGGATTAGAAAACTCTAAGGCTGCGTCTATAATCCTTCAGCTAGAAGAGCGAACATTAAAGCAACCCTACGGAATAATTGAAGACATGCTCATCAAAGTGGAGGATTTTATTTTTTCAGTTAACTTCATTATCGTGGACATAGAAGAGGCATATCAGATGCCAATAATCTTGGGAATGCCGTTTTTGTCTACAAGCTGAGCTTTGTTGGATTTTGATACTAATGAGATAGTCCTAAGGGTGGAAGATAAGCAGTAGAGTTTCACCATAGAAAATCTAATCAAACAACCATCCCACTATAAAGATTGTTAACAGGTAGATCATTGGGAGAGCTACAAAAGTAAGCCAGACACAGAAGGAATTATTGGTATGAACAAAAATGGAAACACGATTGTTTGGAGAGTCAAGGATAAACTAAACAAATGCAACTAGTGTCTAAAATGTAGGACTGAAAAATCTATTTTCAAGTCACCATGAAGAGCTTAAAACAGCAGGAGTCTAACTAAAGACTGTAAACAAAGCGCTGGTTGGGAGGCAACCCAACATTTTTATCCCTTTATTTATTTATTTTTATTTTTGCTTTTAGAGTAATTTAAGATGATTTATATTTGTTATTTATTTATTTCAATGAATCATCATCCACACCCCGTTTTTCCCTTACATCTTCAATATGCTAGTTGGTTTAATAGATGTTAGAGCTAAGTACCACTTGTTCAAGGTATTTGATCTTGAATATTTTAATTGATTGTTTTGCGTAGGAACATGTCACAGAACATCTAAATCAACATTGACCAATGAGCTAACGGGAGCAGTATGACAACTACCCTTTAGATTCCAAGCCATATCAGGGGAGTATTTTCATCTTTTTCTTCCCGACCCCCTTATATGTGAAATTATGATTTATGACATTGGTCTACTTTAAGTTTGGAGGTGGAAAACATGAGTTTTAGTTTGTTTGTGTGTGCTTTTGTTACTTAAAAAAATTTAATTTTATTACTTCTTTTTATATATTTTTGCATGCTTGTGTGGGTCGGATAATCTGCTAATGATGATGTATATATTGGAACATATAGTTGGCCTATAAATTATGGATAAGTTATATGCAAAATTATTCGGTGCCATTTATGTGGAATTTGATATTTTTGAGCACGAAATTTATGTTTAGTATTATGAAGAGAAAATTGATTCATATTTTTGAGTAGGATGACAAGAATGGACCATAGATGCTAAATCCATATAACTATTATATCCTACACCATTAACCATTTCTAAGACCATTTGGAGTTGATTGAGCTGTTGTAGGGAGACATTGAGATAGATGTGGATTCCATGTGTGCTAATTTTGTGTGGATTATCTGAGGCTAATAAGATGAAAATTAGGTTGAAATCTTAAGTTGGGGGTCAGTTTTTGAAAATAAGTGTTTATAAGTGGCATTGCAAAAAAATATATGAAAATGAAAATGAGAAAAAAAAATATAATGAATATGTAGTGTTATTTTATTATAAAACTTCTCTCTGTAGCCTTAATGACTCGAGTGATTAAGTCTGTAAGGGTTCTGAAAACTTGGTGCCCTATGGTCATCTGATTTGGGAGTCATCGTCTGAAAACTCGCTACAAGGGTCATTTAGAAAGCTTAATAGAGAGGAGTACTAAAAAAAAAAGCTAAATGTCTTGAGGAAGCCCCGAACACTCATTTGAAAGAATTGGACTCTTGATGAAGGATTGTTAGCTCAATTGATTCTTAGAGGTTGAGACTATCAAGAATAAGGAGAATCTACATTTATTGACTTGTTGAACTACAATTAGCAAGAATCGAGCCAAACTAGAGAGGGTGAGGATTAATATTATATCACAAAGTCAACCTTAGATTGCACCTTGGGAAAAGACTGAAAATAGTAAAGTTTGGGGTATGTATCTTACGAGGGAAGAAATGAAATATATGGCCATTAAGGGTCAGGAATTGAATCAATTTATGACGTTATGATGCTTGACATGAATCTTCACACACACACACAAACACGTCGGTTTTGCATTGAATAGCTAGAGAATGATTTAACATTGTGATTTTGAAATAGTTTATAATTTCAACTCTAAAAGTTCAATCATGAGGTTAAAAGGCAGATTATCCAACCAAGTTAATTTGAATTTTTTTTTTATTTTGTGTAGTTAACCTTTACTTTGTTTGAGGACAAACAATTGATCAAGTTTGGGGGTGTTTGATAAGTGTATTTTATACACTTATTTGTGCCGTTAAACTAAAGTAATTGTCGTTAATTTAGATGATTTGAGGCTTAATTTTGTATATATTTTGTTTGCTAGGTACATCTAGACGCAAAACCATGAAATTGAAGAAAATGGGCTAAATATTGGCTAAAGTGGACCTAATCCAAAGTTTGGGGACTAAATTGCAAAGTGTTAATAGATTATTCGAACCTAGTATTGATAATTGGAGAGATGTTGGAGTCAATTACACGAAACTGGAAGATGGAAGGTGTCAAGAAAATACAAAGAAAAAACTAAAATAAATAAAGAATGCAATTCGAGGACCAAAGTGCAACAATTAGAAGATTTTGTGTCTGCGCGCGTGCATATGCATAATCTCGCGCGCGCGCACGGGCTTAGCTTTTATTTACCGAGAGTGAAACACTTGAACGACACGCGGGCAAGGATATACATGGCGCGCGCACAGACCATTTCTGGGCTTGAACGACCCAATTTTTTTATTTTATCCAAATTCCCATAAAAATCAATTTTAACCTACTTTCTAAAAGGGAGGAACGGCGTGAACGACCGAGAGCATATCAAATTCGATTTTTCACCAAAAGAAAGGTCTAACACAAGATTCAAAGACGATTATCACAAGATTTTGAAGATTCAAAATCCGGGTTGAAGAAATACAAAGAAGAAATTGAGTTTTCACTTTTCATTCATTATTTTTCATTCCAGGTGATGTTTTTCTAAATCTTATTTTGTGATTTACATAACACGATGCTAGGCTAAGTTTATTTGTATTGGATGGATGATGAAACTATTTGATTTCTAGTTTTTAATTCAAGACTTGTGATTTTTAGTTTGATTCTCGCATTGTGAATCCATATACATGATTTTTTTATATTATTTTAATGTTTGTGCACCATTAGGGCAATAAGTTGCTTATTTGTAGTGTTGAAAAACTCACAATAAGTAGAACACTGTATGTTTAACACGTGAAGAATAAATATTAGGAATAATATTTGTGAAGTGTGCGATCTTATATGATAATCCTATATTTTAATACATATTCATCATATGAATGCGGACTAGGAATACGATTATCTCGTGATCAATATAGGTTTATTATATCTTGGAAAAGAATAATAAATAGAAGTGGAATTATCGGTCGTCACTAACGCAATGATTGAAGTAATTATCACAAGTTGAGAATTGAATGTTAGAGTCACTTAGTGGAATCGAAAATCCAATACACTCTTTCACATTTAAAAAAGAAAAAGAAAAACCATAATTTTTATTGTTTTCGTAGTTTTAGAGTATAGTTAAATAAAATTCACCATATCTTATTATTGTTTCGAATTTAGATATATCGATTGCACTAGAATTAAGTTGTATTCCCTGTGGGACGATAACTCACTCATCACATTTATTACTTGTACAACGATCTCGTACGCTTGCGGGATTATTTTGCAACATCATCTACTGAAGCTGAGTACATTTCTGCTACTGATGATATAAAAGAAGGAATGTGGTTAACTGGTTTATTAACTGAACTTGGTTTTGTTGATACTAAAACTGTTTTGTTTTCTAACAATTAAAGTGCAATTCATCTTAGTAAAAATCCTATGTTTCATGATAGTACTAAACACATGGACGTTAAATATCACTTCATTAGAGATTTTATTTCTAAGGGTATAATAAAGGTTGAAAAGATTGCAACCCAACATAATCCTTCAAACATGGGTACTAAAGTGATTCCTCTAAACTGTCTTAAATTTCTTTCTATTGATTCTTTGTGATCTTGAAGTGGATACTCAGAGCAATTGAAATTGATTAGTATTCATGTTCATGAATGCACTAACAGTCTAAAATCTGGTAGCAAGGTGGAGAATGTTGAATTCGAACCCGATTTCTTATTGATGTCCCAGCATTTTGGCCCTTTAAATGTGTTTACAAAACACGCTTCTTTTAATTGAAGCGTCCTCACCTGGATGGATGACATGTTGATCTTTTAAGGCCGTTGTACACTTGGACCTTTCATATACTTGGGCTGGAGACTCTTTGGACTTATTCGATTCATTTTATTCTTTTTGGAGACTTCGAGGGTTTCTGGTTTGATTCTTCAAGTTGAGAGAAAATGAGAGAAGAGGCTATGGTTTGGTTCTTCTTGTATGGTTTCATTTTAAATCTCTGATTTAAAGTATTGTAATAGATAGATCAACCTTCGATTATAATAATCTGTGTGAATACTATGAGGATTTGAGTCTGTTGTAGCACTTAGTGTGTATTCGAAGTGTTTGTTGGTGATTTCGAAGTGAATCTTGGTCGATCTTCTGTTTTATTTTGAGAGATAAGTCGCATATCTCCTCTCAAACTTTTATGACATTTGTTGCCATTTTGTGGCTGCTTTAGTGCAACTGAGAATGATCATTTTCTTGGATGCTCATGGGGGATATAAGTGTTGGAAGCGGTCACCGAACCTTCAGGGCTATGGGGAAAATAATTCTTGTGTTCATCTTTTAATTGTCTGCATTTTACTTTTCTGTTTTGGCTATTGATTGTTTTGATTCTTATATCGTGTGTTGTTAGATTTAAATTATAAACAACTACAAATAAGTGGTGAGCAAGAGCATTTTTAATATACTCTTTAAAAGTGATATGACTTTTATCATAAAGAATCAAACCTTGAAATTAGACTACAATAAACTCTTCATTTTAACTTTTCAAAATATAGAATAAATTTGACTCATTGTATTTAAAAAGATATTAATTGAAACACGAAAGGAAATAATAAATGATTATTAGAAAGAGTAACAGAAAGAACTAAAAGTAAAAAATAAAATAAAAAATATTGGAATATGTAAAAAATAATGTAATATTTAAATTTAAAGATGCTATCTATTATGGATTTTTCCTCTTCATTATTGGATCAATCGAGTGATATTAATATAAAAATGAGATACTTCGTGGTTATATTTAATTAGCTCTTTTGAAATTTATTGACCAATTACAAAATGATTAATTTTTCACTTATAAAATTTTCCATGTTATTTGAAAGAAAGCGAAATAGATCAATGTCCCACCAGAGCAAAACCCATAAACTGTCAAAGGTACAGTGCAAAAATATGTATGGCCCTTTCCCAATTGGAAAGAGGGATAGAAAACGCTATTTTACCGTGGTTGTCGTCAACGGGTGATTGTATGTTCAAGTCTTAGACCTACTTTGTATGCGTCTACTTTGAATATAACACAACACAACCCTTGAATTTGGAAAAGAGTTCTTAGACCTACTTGTCCTTAAGACGTGAAGTTGATATTGACAATTAAATGTCCCACATTTCGAGATTAGTTGTGGAATCGGATTGCACTACACAAAAAATGATCATTTGCAACACTCACTAATAAAATGTTGTTAAAGGGGTCTATCGCAACATTTTAATAAGTGAATATTGTCATTGGTTAATATAAATGAGTTTTGACAACATTTTTTATAAGAATGTTGCGATAGATCACTTTTTGCGACGTTTATCGAGTGTTGCGGAAAGTTTTATTTTATTTTTAATGCTTATCAACGTTGCAAAAAGAAAAGCATTTTGTAACGTCTGTCATACGTTGCGAAAAGTCTACTTTTGCAAAGTTTATTAAATGTTGTAAAAGGTCTTCGACAATGTTAAAAAAATATTATCATATCCTTCTACTCTAAGGCAATATCAAGGTTTCACAAACGTTGTACAAGGGCTTTCGCAACATTTTTTGAACGTTACGAAAGACAATTTTTGTTGTAGTGTTGGTGGTGCTCGTTCACGCTCTTATTTCATAAGTGAAAAAATGAAAAGAGAAATGAGAATATTTTAATTTTGTCCGACTAAATATTTTTTCAATGCTTAACCTAAATAGGCATGTACACTAAAATAATGTGAGCAAACAAAGAAACATGGGGAATATAAGATACGAATAAGGACGAGGAAATAAGGTTCATTTCTTGGAATGTGATGTAAGAAGGACAAGAATATGAAAAAATAAAATAAATAAAATAAAAATTGTGCGCCCAAGAAAAGACACGAGCCTCCGACAAACATTTTAACAATTTTTTGCCAGCCCTTAATACTTTCACTAAACCCCATAAATATATCCTTTTTAATCACTCTATATATCTCCATCTAGGGGCTGCCTTGTTTTTCAGCATTAATTAAGTTAAGATGGAATACAAATATTGGATCCAAAAATTAATTAATTAGCATAATTAATATTTACTAGCTAGATTATAAGATTTGAGTCGTTAATACTACAAATCTTGGTACTTGTGATCATTCTCATTGCTATGTTTTTAGTACTTCGTGAGAAAGAAACTTACAAACATGTATAGCCAAATTTATGGCATGCTTATGTTAAGTAATTAAATTAAACAATGCCCTTTCAGAGTACGATTGGACATGTAATTGTGTAAGATTGTGTATTTTAAAGAGTTTTCTTCCTTTCATCCTTACAATAAGAGTGAATTATCAATACACTTATATACACTTTTTACTCCCTTCTGATTTTTTTTTTTTTTTTCTTCAATATTTTTTGCAAATATGTAGCAATTTATTTACTTGTAAACATCAAAGTAACTTTGTGCCATTTCACACATACACACATATATTGTGTATTTAATAAGTTTAGTATTTTTCTTAAATTTTTCATTATTATTAAAATATGGGACTCGAATTAGTATATTTATTGTATAATTAAATTTTTTATTTATTTTTGAATTATGGTTTTGGAGATTTAATTTAGATAGGGTTAGTTATTATTGGATAGGTATATTAGGGTATTTTTGGTTTGTTATTTTCAAGATGTTTTCAGTTTTATAAAATACTCAACATTTATTTAGTCTAATATTTTTGAAAACGAATTTTCGAAATCAACCTTTAATTTACAACATTAAACTCAAAACACACTTTTTTTTAAAAAAATGTTTTCAGTATTTTCAATGAAAAATATGAAAACATCAAAACATGAGAATTTAGAGTTTAAATAAAATTTCATTTACATAAATTTTTAAAATATGTATAAATTCAACAAAATAAAATTCTTCAAAAAATAAAAAAATACAAATTTGATAAATTTTAAACAATAAAAACTGAAAAAAATCTATAATTCTAAAAATATAAATTCTAAAACTCTAAAACAAATTATAGAAAAAAATAAAATAGTTTAATCTCTTAATGGTTATTTTATAAAAGAATATTTAAATGAACACAAATACTCCACGTCATTAATTTTCATGTTTATTTTCTATCTTTTACCAACTAAATTTATTGAAAAGAAAAATATTTTAAAATTTACCAACTTTAAAACGTATATATTACTAGAAAATATATCAAAATAAAATTGTTCTATGACACTGAACAATCAAATTTCGTGGAATAAAATGCCATCAAATAATTTTTAAATGTTTCACACCAAATGTGTTTTCTAATATTTTTGTTTCGGGATTTTTTTTTTCAAAATAATAAATTAAAGACGTTCTTAGCAATCTTAAAAAAACATTTAAAAAAAAAAAAACTAAAAATGAATTCAAAATTGAAACACAAATCAAATTTGTCCTCAGTGTTTGGGTGATTGGGCTTGTAAGGTGTTCATGGAAAATTTACCAATTTCAATTTTTTAAATTTATTTTGTCTGCATATGTAGCGCAGAATTGCTCTCTCACTATTAGATTCTCTATTATTTTCCAAGATACTCTTAACGAGTTGAGTTGTGATGAATGTTACATTTTGATGGAATTAACAAACTCTAGATATCATGGAGGAATGAGAAATTAATTAGTGATTTCTAATTTGATTCTTCGGGAAAAAAATCGTGCACAATGCTCAAAACAAGAGGAATAAAGTTTTAATTTTGGAGAAAGGTAAAAAAAAAAAAAAAAATTTGGAGAAAAGGAAAAGGGGGAAAAAATAAGTAAAAAAAGTAAAAATTAGTATTCCAAAATTTTGGGTGTCATCGGACCCACATGACACTATGTGACATCGTCACAAATGACAACTACGTTTGTCGATGATAAAACACTTTTTAGTAGAGAATATGTTTTCTCTGTATGCAATTTTCCATCGGTGTAATGCAATATTTAGTAGTAACTTGTATGGTTGAACAATGAAATCGTCAAACTATCAATCGAACCAAAACTAGTTTTTTGAAACTGTTGGTTTGGGTCTGCTCAATTTTTGCAAACCGTTTAAAAAAATTAAAAATGAACTAATTAAAATTTTATCCAATACAACTAAAATTAAAGACATCACAATTAAAACTAAACCCTATAGTAATTCGTCAATATTTGGATGATGTAGAAATATTGGATGGTTCACAAAAAGTTATAAAATGTATTATTATGTTTGATATTTCTATTCATTGTTTTTTATTATTTGTTAATTATAATCAATGAATTCATGTAATATATTTTTATCTTTGTATAGAAAATAAAATTTAATGATATTATTTACAATTATACTGCATGTGCATCATCTTTTATATTATTGTTTACATTGTGTCATATGACAGCATATTATTGGACAATTTTTTTTAAATAAATAAATTTCCCACCTACAATATTTATGAAAACATGGGCGATGTCAAACTAAATGTTCATCAAAGAGTATACAATTAGCATTATTATATTATTTATGTTTTATTGTGAAATTCTAGACTAATATTTATGATTTAATTTGTTTGATGTGTGTTATTTTGGTTTAAAAACTTATCATAAATCGTCTAAATTGAACACCCTTGGTAACTTGAACTATACATTGTTATAAGAATGTTGTGTTGTCATTAAATTCACAAAGTTTTATATAGGATTAAAATAATTAATAAGATGGGGCCAAAATTGAGGGAATAGGGGCCCACTTCATTAATACTAATCCATCTTGGGATCATAAATAAGAGTAAAGAATTTGAAGAGAATTTCAAGCATGTTACGAGGAATCCGATGATTAAGCATGAGCAAGAAGGAACAAAAGAAGACATTCTTTCAAGTATACAAAGTTTCAAATGTTGAATTAATTACACTATTTAATTGTTTCAAATAGTACTATATTGCTCGTGATTGTGCTAGTTAACAACTTGTAAATTGATTTCAAAATATACTATTATCTAACTTTTTGTCTGCATTACGTTTTTTCTTAGTTTACTTTCTTTCTTTCCAATCAGGAGAAAAATAAAATAAATCCAACCGAGCAAGTAAATTTTTCTACAATTGTTGATACGAAGGCTCATGTGATTACGAAATAATGTTAATTAAAATTAGTAGAAAAGCATGTGCAGATAGTTGTGTATAAATTCTAAAGTAAATAGTAGAAAACCAATTTATCTACTTTAAATATCTTCTCATATATATAGATGAAATTGTATCACATACTTTCTTAAATCTCCTATGGTGTGACTTGCCTCAATAAAATATTAATTTTGGAAGAATAAAGTATGAAACAAATAAGATATAAGTTTGCATTTAAACTTCAATAGTCAATGAATTATTTTGCCAAATTTGTTGGTCTTGTAAGGTAATTAATTTCTTGAAAATCATTTTTTTTTTAAAGTCCGAATTTTTCCTGATTAATCAATAATTTCTTGTAATTATTTTGCCATTCTGCTATTCTCTTCTCTATTTTAATTTTGTCCCTAGTTCGTAACAAATTATCTTAAAATGAAGTGAAATAATAATAATACACAAATATATTTGAATTTACACTAAGTTTATCATCCCTCAAAATAAAAAATAATAATAATAATAAAACGGAATAAAACATGGAGAATATGGATAGAGATAAAGGACAAACAGATGGGTTCATTTCTAGGAATTGATTGGAATGAAGAAAAGGTGATATATTAAAAATAATAGGGAATAAAACTGGTGTGCCCTAGAAAAGACGGAGAGCCTCCGACAAAGATTTAGCAGTACGCACCAAACAATTTATAGTCAAATTAATTCTTTAGTCAGTCTCTTGATTTAAGGACTGTCTTGTTTTTAGCTGTATTAAAAATGATTTTAAGAGGAATATATGGCATGGAAAATTGCAAAATGTTTAGGTAAAGAATCATATGTAATCTTAAAGCATGCTTCTTCATTTCATATATTCCGTAAAATGTAACATTCCTTCAGAATCACACGAAACTAATTCTTGGCGCTGTTGCTAACATTCCCTTGGTTTTCTAAAATTAAGGATCTCAAAAACCCTAGAATTTGACTGCTCAAAATTTGAGGGATATACTTTTGTCAGTTTATACATTCTAGTTGTAACATATTTAACTATTACGTGCAACTTACAAGTACGTTTGCCAAAATTTTAATGTATATTAATGTCGTACGAACTAAGTATGTAATATATCTTTTAAAAATAATGGGTGTAATATTATTTTCTTTACAATTAAATATGTGAAATCATATAATTATGAGTATTTTATCCAATAGTAACTTTTGACTCGTTGAAATGAATATGTACAGATACATAGCATTTATCTTCACGTCTTGAGAACAAAATACTTAATTGCAATTTTGATGTAGCACGTGCACAAGGAAACAAAATATTATAGCCCCTGTTTGGTTTGTACAAAATTAGATTTTCAGTAATTTTTGATAAAAATTGGTATAATGTAATTAAAAAATTTATAAAAGTTGTAGATTCTATGAAATGTGTGTGTCAGGTTTTGATACCCAACGAATCCCGGGTGACAATGTAAATGTTGGATTAAATTATTATCAACAACAAAGTTCAAAGGCTCAATCCGAAAACAATGTGAGTCGTTGGAAGTAATTTAAAAAATTAATGTTTCTTATGACTCATATATATTACCTAACGATGTCAAAAAAGCAAAAATCTTTAACTCATTTACTTACAATTGATGATTATATTTCAAATTCTCATTCTTCATCTTCGAATTCTCAAAAAACTACACTAGCTTCTACTCAAAAGGCTTCTATTCAAAATGAACCTTCAAACTTCAAAAAAGCTGTCCAAATAAGATCTGGTAAGTTACCAGAAATTAATCCATCTCAAATTACCTTTTATTAATCCATCTCAAATTACCAGAATTCAATGTCAAAAAAATTGCAAGAAAATTCAAAATCAAATGGTGGTCGAAGTTTCATGAAACAAATTGATGTCCTAAGGCAGTAAACTCATGTATTCAAGAACAAAAGAATATCGAAATTCCCTCTAAAAAAGAGCAAGAAAAAACTGCCGACTTTCTTACAGAAAAATCAAAATTATTGACTATGTTAAGTTAGTGCAAAAATCCAGAAGAATTATCTGTTATTTCTAAGAAAATTGCAAATTTAGCAGAAGCCGCTTCAAAAAAATCAAAGTCAGAAACCTCAAATGAAGAATCAGATCATGCGTATGATAATGAAGATGAATGTTATGGGTACGATCTTTATGACTTAATTGATCAATAAAATTAGAAAGCTACCGAATGACTACATGGCCCAAGTTTTCTTGATGAATTACATCAATACCGTGCTCAAAAATCAAAGGATTTATTTTTCAAGATGTGTTTGCCAGAACTTATTTCTCCCAGCTTTGCCGACAATAAAAAAGAAGACTTGACAAGAAATTCAAAAAGCCGGGAAAGATAATTATTTTCCACAGAAGAAAGTCTCAAGATGTTTTTCACGTGCTCAAGTAAAGAGAATTTGTCAATTGGTTATAAAAAAATTCAAGAAGCTCTCAAGTGGTAGACAAAAATATTTTTCAAAATTCTCTCAAGTGCAAGTGGAAAGTTTTTTATGTTATTTTTCACGTGGCTCTCGAGAGTTTCATTTTACGGGTCTTTAAAAGCAAACCATTTCATCTGTATTCTCAAGCGAAAAAATAAGAGTTTTATTTTATCGTCTTCAAGATAGTTTGAGAATTTCTTTGTAAATTCTAAAGTTTGCAATCTCAAATTTTAATATCAATTTCAATTTTCAAACTTTAAGTTTTATTTACTATCTTTCAAAGAATAATCTTATTATACCTGGGCCTATTTTGGTAAAATAGGCCCAGGTATAAGGAGATTATTCTTAGAAAGATAGTAAATAAATTCTAAAGTTTGTAATCTCTTTGTGTAATCTCAAATTCTAATATCAATTTCAGTTTTCAAGTTTTATTTACTATCTTTCTAAGAATAATCTCCTTATACCTAAGCCTATTTTGGTATCAGAGACGTAACTGAGTGTTGTAAAAAATTACCGTGTCAAACTACTGTTTTCATCGTGTCAAAGGTTATACTGGTGTGTAACCATGGATGTCTGTTGTTAGACATTGGTCAGCCCGTGTTAGCCGGAGTAGGCGTTTTGGATGGTCCCGTTTGTAGGCTTTGGTAAAGCGTCGGTCTAGTCTGTAGCATTGTGTCTGCAGTGGTAAGATTACTGTTTTCTTTTACTGCATTTAACTATTTCTAATTGGTTTAGTAAAGGTGGTAGTTCAAATGAAGGAAGTAGTAATACTTCAACATATTTTCAAGAAAACAACGAAGAAATTGATGATCAAAATACTGCATCTGCATCAAGTAATATTTCAAATGATATTAATTCAAAGGAACTTCAAATTGCAAAAATTGAACAAACTCTTCAAAATCGGACTATCCCAAAGGTAGAAAAAAGTTATATCTACGAGATAGGAAAATTTGATTTTACTCAAAATTATGTTATCAAAATTCTGGAAAAAACTATTCCTATAAAAAATCAAATTGTTTCATTAAATTTACTTTCAAAAGAATCTATTATTGCTCATAGGAAAAAAATCTCAATATATTCATATTGATCTAGTTCAAATTGCTGTTAAGCCCTTGTTTAGACTAGGTCTTGACATTCATGTACTTATAACCATAAGAGACAAAATACTTTTAAGGTTTGAGCATTCTTTACTTTCCATGCTCGAGTCCAATCTTGAAAGTGGACCAGTATTTTCAAATTGCTATCCAAAATTTTCAATTAGTCTCCAAGATGGGGCTATTCTCAATGCTCTTCAAGAATAAGAATAAGCAAAAATCTTCAGCTCATTTACTTACAATTGATGATTATATTTCAAATTCTCATTCTTCATCTTCAAATTCTCAAAAAACTACATTAGCTTCTACTCAAAAGGCTTTTACTCAAAATGAACTTTCAAACTTCAAAAAAGTTGTCCAAACAGGATCTGGTAAGTTACCGGAAATTAATCCATCTCAAATTACCATTCATTATTTTACAAAACCTCTTTACCTTCATAATTGTGAAATGGAAATTTCATGGATCCATAGATATTCATCCCTTGATGAATGTATTCAAGATATTTTACCTCAAGACTTTCATTTCTTACCCAAAAATATCAAAAAGTCAAGAGAATACTATGAAACAATTCTCGTTGAATGATAAAAGGTGTACCAAGAATCACTTCTTGATCCAAATCTTTAACAAGACAAAATATATTTTTGAAACAGATATTTGAGTTGCAAACATGTGCTCTTGAAAGTTTATATTGAATGTTGAGTCTTTTATCACTGGCTCCATACAATCACTCAGTAGTTTTTTCAAAATACTTGGTAGGAATTAATCATTCCCTAATACAATTTTGATCAACACCAGAATCAATAAGAACACAGGTTGAAAGTTTGAATTCTTTGTTAATGATAATTGTCATATGACAATAACATTTCTGTAACTGAATTCAGTTAATAACATTAACCTTCTCAGTTTCAGCTTCATCTTCTTTATCAGAAGATCGATTTGAATGATCTTTATTAGACGGACGAAGAGAATGATAGCTAGGATTGTAAATATGAGAAATATCATTTGAATCGGACTCATCAGAAGATTCTTGAGAAAGATGTTCAGATTTAGATTTAAAAAGTACTACTTCCATTCATACTTCTTTCATCTGTTTTTCAAGAATGGCAATTTGAGATTTCATTTGATTTACTTCCATCTTCAAATCAGAAGTAGAAGCTTTCTTTTCTAAAAAACGATTCATAATATTTTGAAAGATGACGGGTTCAAATGTAGAAGATGAGAGTAAAAGAGTAGAAATTTTTTTTTTGAGCTGGGGATCTTTGATTTGATCAACAATATCTTGAATGAGTTCTTATTCTCTAGTAAGAACATTAATGGTTTTATAACCACAAATTTCTTTTTCATGACTAGAAGAAGAAGAGTTAGAAGAATTCTCTGACTCATAGTCAGAATCTTCTTGATGTTGAAAAACAGGTTCTAATTCAGAATTAGATTCTTTGTCAGAACTAGAAATTATATTGAGAAGCTGGAGTTTAATATCTTCATCAATTTGAAGACTATTGATCTTATCTTTTATAGGACATTTATTTGAATAGTGTCCAGTCTGCTTGTATTTCCAACAAATGACATGATTTTTATTTAAAGCCTTTTTTCTTTGAAAATTTTCTTTTTGGAAATTTCGAATGGGAAAATTTTGAATATTTTTTGTAATATCTTTTTGTGAAACTCTTTTCAAAATACTTTCTTTTTTTGAAAATTCTTGATTCTTTCTTTTTGAAAGAGGAACAATTTCCTCATAGCCATATTGTTCACAAAATGATTCCTTACGACTCTCAGTTCTTAATGATTTTAATTTGGCTCTGAGTTTTAAATCATTACAGAGAACTAATCCTTCTTTATTGATAATAGTGATTATCTCTCCATAAGTAAGATTTTGATAACATTCACTATCATATTCTCTTTTTATAGTGTTTTTGATTCTTCCAGCAAAAAGTTTAGGAAGTCCAGATATAAATCTTTCTTTCCAAAATGACTCATCACAATCTTGACGAAGCATAATTCTTGTAATAAAAGTACCTTTATACCATTTGAAATCTTGTAATGAAGGACAATGAAGGTGCATAAGAATATCTGAATTCTTTTCAACGAAAGAAATAGGATTTCCTACGAAATGTTTGATAATGGTATAAACAAGAGTCATGAAACTATTGTTTTGTCCTTGATTATCTATAGCAGAAAGAATCTCATTTCTTTCTCCGTCAGTCATATAATTATACCACCAGTTTTTTAGGCATCCAGCAAAACCTATAGTGATATAATTGTATGCTTGAGCAGAAATAATATTTGAAGCAAGATATGAGTTGTAACATATAACCATTCTTTCACAGAGTTGAATAACTTGATATTTGGATAAACCATCTAAATTCCATTCAACAATAGATTTACCATCATATGAATGTTGTTTTGAAGGTTTCTCTTCAAAGAGCAAATCAGGAGCAGTATGAGAAGAATAATAAGGAGGGACTTTAGAAGTTCGTCCACTCAACTTATTATTTGAGGAATTTCATCATCAATGAATTGAGATTCAATTTCATCAATGGTGTTAATATTTTTTGAAGAGGAAATTTTTGATAATTGAGTGGCTAGTTCTTTCAGAACTTTTGACTCGGTGTTGAGACTGTCTGAAGATGAGACTTCAGGAATTCTAGAGAAAGTAGGAGTGATAACTTTATTTTTCATGGCTTTTGAAGATTTTGAAGAACTCTCAACATCAAAATTGATTTCAATTCTATTTAATTGAGAACAAACAGATTGTAGAACAATATTAGTATAATTGTTTTGAGACTGAATATTTTTGATATCTTTAGCAACAACCATCGATTCGTCTAGTCGTTCAACAGATATTTTTTTGAGAGGAGAAGCAAGAATTTCAGTCTTTTCCTGAGAAACGACTATTTCTTGCATAGAAGGATGAAACGATTGAATTGATTCTCCGAAAGGTGTTTTCCAAACTTTTGTAAGAATATCATTATTTTGAATTGTTTTCTTCTTCTTTTGAGTAGGTCTTTCGTTAAAAACTTTGAGATATGCCCACTCATAAAAATTTAAATCTTCTGAGTATTCAAAAAAATTCTTCCTAGAAGGATTCAATTTCTTCTTTTGAAAAACTTTTTTGAAATAATTTTCGAAAATTCTTGACTTCTTTTGTCTAATCAGTTTTGAATTCATTTCTTCTATTAATAGAAGAAATTGCATTACATTGTGAGTGATTTGTGTTGTGAAAGGAGAAAAATGTGACTGCAAGAGAAAAACAGTTGTTTTTGAGTTCTAGAAACCGGCACTTGCTTCCTTCATTATTGGTCAATATCTCATGTTTTTTCTATTGTTTTTCTCATGCCTTTGTGGTTTACAAAGTATCATTATTATCTTGTCCTTCGTGGGTGAGAATGAGGAGCAACCGAGGTGAATATATTGGTTGTTGGTTCGAGCCGATTGAATTGGTTGTTTGGTATAGAAAGGTAACATGAAACTAAGCCCGAAAAATACTATTTTGACAACCCTTGGAACAAGCTTACGCGACAAAATCAACCAAAAAACGACCTGAAAAATTGGGGCTATTTTGACAACCCTTTGTCAAAGCTTCAATGTTGTAGACTTGGCTCGAAAAATTGACCAAAAATGAACTGAAAACCGGCTGAAACATAGCAGAAAATAGATCGTAAATCTATCCAGAAAACCGCCCAAAATTCGAGGCTAATTTCGTGATTTTCGACCGATCCACAAGGAGTTTGGCGAAACGGAGACTAAAGGCTTGACGTTCAAGTGAATGAGCTCCTAGATGGACGAAGCGTGAGATCGTCGACGATGCATGGCGAAGGCATGTGACAACCACGCGTAGTACTCTGTCGGGTGGGTGAGGGCGCGTGCGCCGTCTTTCAACAGAGATCTCTTCGAGTAGTTTGTTCTTGACGTTTTGGTGTTTTTTATTTTTGTTTCAGTTTATACAATGAAATCTGGACGATTGTGTTCTTCGCTTGTTCGGGATTCAATCTTGACTGATTGCTTCATATGATTATTGAAGATTATAGGATGAATAGTGGTGGTCCTAAAGTGACAAATTCACATTTCTCGGTATTTACAGACCCAGAATGGTCCGCTCTGGTATATTAGCTTATCCCAATATAAATTTCAGCATTAGCGAGTCGCCATATGGGGTGACACTAGGATTAAGGTTACCATGTGGGGTAACACTGATTGTGCTATAAATTTAGGAAATACCTGTCATATTTGAAGTGTTGAATTTGATTTCAAGATGGTAATTAATTTTGTGCTTTTAATTGTCGTTTAGTCACTATGTGAGACTACATTACATGAAAATTTGAATTTTTGTTCATATACATTCGTATTGTATTGATTATTATGTTAGAACCTTTTTGAACATTCACTTGATATTGAGATCTTGAGTCTCGCGAAACCCTAGAAATCTAGAACAATGTATACTGCAGTCATAGGATTACTTTGTATGATCTATTTGTGCACTTTGGTTGTTCTTTTTTTTTTTTTTTGATGTCTTCACATTCAAAGTTGGATTTTTCAATAGGAAATGAGATTTTTCAATTTGGCAACAAAAGATAAAGGGAATTTTGATTCAACAAAAAGTTTCAAAAGTCATAAAAGGCAAATTTCAGGCAAATTTGACAGAAGTTCAAAAGGAAGAATATGATGAACTTGCTTACATTTCAATTATTTTACACCGGACTGATACTATTTTGAGAAAAATTGAAAAACTTGATTCTACAAAATAACTTTAACAAAAGTTGGAGAACTTATATTTGTTTAAGTCTACTCCTAATAAATTGTACTTATTTCGAGATGAAGATTAAGGATGAAAAAGATGATAAGAAGAGTGGTGAGTTATATGTGATGATAAGTAGAATAAAGTTTAAGCAAATGAATTTGGGTAGATCTCAAGACAGTTGTGATTCGAGTAATGACTTAAGTGATGAGAGTGTTAAGAAGAAGGGCAAATGTTGGAACAAATCTGGTGGTAAATAGTGTTACAACTGTGGTAAATCCGGACACTTTGTGAATGATTATCCCAAGAAGAATGATAAGTAGAAGGGTGTGATAAGAGATGAGGCGAATGTGGTTATAGGGTCGAGTGATGACCTTAGTGAGATTTATTGAGAGTAAGCCTAATTATTGCATGTGCATCCGTGTGTAATCATTTCTGCATGTATGTGATTGTTTAATTCTATTGCATGGTTATATGTACATTTCAATGTGTTTGATATGTGCATTTGCATGAATTTGAGAACAATTTAATTACTTGATGTAATTGTTTGCATGCATAGTGGGTTAAGATGTATTAGCAGTGTGTTATATGTCTATTGTTGATGTGGAGTATAGATGTCTAGGGGTACATTCGTGATTTTTACCAAAGATGTGGAGTACGACATTTAGATCACGAGTGGAAAGGTGATTAAATGTTAGAATTATTTATCTGTGAAGATACCCTGATTAGATGGAGTGTGAGAGAGATGCTTCTATCACTTTTGTTAGGTTGAGAATCATTATCCATTTAGGTTGGAAGAAGTGATGTGGTGATAGAGGATTATCTTGATAACTTAGGATCTATAGAGGACTACCAGTTAGACATGAGTTGAGTGATCGGTCTAGTGAGCATGATGGGCGATATGGTGAGATATGTATTCTTGAGAAGTGAGCAACATGGAATGGATATGATAAGCGTGGTGAGATATTTTCATGGAGTCATTTATGCATTTGTTGCATACATAGTGACCACTTGATTGATTAACTGTTGTTCTATGTGAACGTTTCTTTTTGAAAAAATCCGTGTTATCCTATATGATATCTCAATCGCATGTTTATTTGATTTTGATTGATTACTGTGATTATCTGCTTATTCTTGAGTATTTGTTTGCGACCTTAGCCCTAGTAAGTAAATGGAGCACATATGGTATGTGTTTCGGGTCCGAAACACCAGGTAAGGTATGTGATTCCAATTTTATTGGTTGTCTTGATTATGCAAGCATTAACTTTGTGTTTTTAAATTGTTTGCAAATTGATTGGGTATCAAGGTGGGTATTTGTTGGGTTTTCATACCCAATGAATCCCGATCGATGATGTAAACATTGGATTAAATTATTACAAACAACCAAGTCTAAAAACTCAACCCAAAAATAACGTGGACGGTTGGAAGTAACTTAAACAATTAATGTTACTCATGGCCCATATACATTACCTTTGGATAACTTTGAGTCTTGGCTCATTTAACTCTTTTATTGGTCTAACTAAAGCCTATATATATGGTGTCTTTGCCCTAGCCATTTTGTAGGTGATTTGTGTTGTGTAAGGAGAAAAACATGACTGGAGAATTGGAGAGAAAAATGGTTGCTTTGAGTTCCAAAATCCAACACTTGCTTCCTTCAATTTTAGTCTCTATCTCGTGTTTCTTCCATTGTTTTTCTCTTGCCTTTATAGCTTACAAATCATCACCATTATCTTGTCATTTGTGGGTGAGATTGAGGTACAACCGAGGTGAATATATTGGTTGTAGGTTGGAGCCGTTTGAATTGGTTGTTTGGTAGAGAAAGGTAACATGAAATCGTGCCCGGAAAATACTGTTTTGACTACCTTTGGAGCAAGCTTCCGCGACAATGTGGTTTAAAAGATAGTAACACTAGATCGAATCCAAATGTGGTGGTGTATAGTGTTGTTAGAGTCTCGAGGTAAGAATTTGATTTGGATACTATTTAGGTAGCGATTGGCGTTTGTAGTAATGGTTTCAATTGCTTAAAAGGTCGTGGTTTAGAGTGTCAAAAAAGGTTTTGAAGGTTTTGAATCTAATGTTGATGATGTGTTAAATTAGGTATGCTAACATAAAGTAACACAAAATGTTACCCTCCAAATAACATAGGTTACACAATGTTATTATACAAACAACATAGTAACATAGTATATTACCTAGAGAAATCAATTGGTGGTGAAAGGCGGAGATAAAGGTAGGAAACAATATCACGATGGCGTTAAGTTTTGAAATCGGAGTATAACACAGTAGTACATGTGTTACAATATGTTACCCTTCAAGTAACACAAGTAATTCTTTATTTTACTAGACAAGTAACACACTTATACAATTTTACTTAGAGAAATCGATTTTTGGTGGAAGGTAGTAATGATTAAGGGTGAGCATCTGGTGGTCACTACGCCAAAAATGAGTATTCGCAACACATAAAAGGTAACATTCAATAGTTAAGTATTGCTAAAGGAGTCTATCGCAACATTTTAATAAGCGGATGTTGCTATTGGTTAATATAATTAAGTTTTAACAACGTTTTATAAATAAACGTTGCAAAAAGTGCCTTTCGCAACGTTTATCGAACGTTGCAAAAAGTTTGATTTTTACAACGTTTATTAAACATTGCAGAAGATCAACTTTTTGCAGTATTTAATAAACGTTACAAAAAGTGCCTTTCGCAATGTTTATTAAACGTTGCGAAAGATCGAACTTTTCGCAACGTTTATTAAACGTTGCAAACAATCCTTTTAGCAACGTTTAATAAATGTTGTGAAAAGTAAAGCGGGTTAGGTGAATTGGGTTGTGCCAATTTTTTTATTTGTGGGCCGGGTTAACCCGTCCGGCCTAAAGTCTTAGGTTTACAAACGTGGGATACCCAATTCATTTGTCTTTCTCCTCAACCTAGTTAGCCATCTTCAAACTCTTTTAGCTGTCTTCCTTCGTCGATTCTTCATACCTCATTTTTGATTTTATTGAAATTGAAGAAATTGACGTGAATAGCGCGGGAGAGAAATTCATAAAGCCACATTAGGGATTTTGTTCTCTGATTTTCACACTGTGCGTGTTTTTGTGTCCAACCAAAGATGTGGTAGAGACGGTGGTTTCAGCCAGGAAAGCGAGCATAGTGAGTGATTTCTTAGAGAATGAACATAGTGGTGGGGCTGAGTATTCAAGTAGCAGCGGTAGCAATTCTGCCCTCTCTGATCTTGTGTAGCTTGCTGAGAGAATCTCTGTTAAGCATTTTTCTCTCTTTTCTTTTCTGTAATATGTTAATCTCTTGATATGAAATTGGAATTGTGTATTCCAATTTATATTCTTATTTGCCTATCATTTTCTTGGTCTTTATGGGGCTTTTATAATGTTTTATATTTGGTATTAATTTGGAAAGAAGCAACCATATTTACCCTCAAAAGTTGAAAAAGATTTACTTCATTGTATCCTATTGAGCATAAGCTTGCAGTGATAGTGAAAATGAATAGTTGAGACTTGCCCTCTGGCTGAGGAAAGCTAAATTCTCAAATTGTAGTGTTCTGTGGAAGTATGGAAGAAGTTGTAAAAAATCCGTGCAAGGGTCTATGTCTATTGTTTTTATGTCATGTCAGTTTTTATGAAACTTATGTTTTCCTGAGATCGTAAATATGTTTCGTGGTATTTTGCAATATGCATAGTATTTTCATTGTTATTCTAGAAAGAACACTAAATTTCTAAGGCTAGGACACCTACTCTGGGATGTGTGCATTTTTATATGTATGGGTAATTTTATAACACTACTAATATCTGAAAATGTTAAAATGGGAAACTTGTAAATTGGTTTTCTCTACATATTCCAAGTTGATGAGGTAGACTATGTAAATAACAAAGTAGAATAGGATGAGTAGCAGCATTTTCCTTTTTTTTTTATATAATGTAAATGATTTCAGAGGGGGAGAGAGAGAGAGAGAGAGAGAGAGAGAGAGAGAGAGAATGCAGACTAGTCCTCAAACAATTGGATGTATCAACTTAGAGAATACTTTCCTTTCGTTTCTATCTTTTAAAAGAATTGCATTTACAGTTTCCTTATTTACGGAATAGTTTAATGCATACCTATGGTACATAAGTTACATCTCTCTGTAAAAACACTCATTTGAGCTTATAGTCAAAGCATCTCTGTCCACAGAGAAGATTTTGGTAAAGCAACATGTTTTACAACTTAATTTTTTTTATATAATCTATGCGATAAAGAAAAGTGCAAGGTATGGTCAATATCTTGGCTAGTAGGTGTTGGCTACTTCCCTTATAGCATAAATAAAGTAAAGTAGTAAAAAAGGAAGTACTACTTCCCTTACAATAGAAACTCATTTCAACTACGGAAAATGAAAAAAAGGCAAGTTACAATTATCCAAGCGGATGTAACCAACAATATAAAAAGTTAAATTGGAGATTGAATCTAAGAAGTTTGAACTACCTTGACCTCCAAGTCGCGCAATAAATCTGCGTTAGCTTCTCGATAAATATGCGATACATCAATAGACATAACATGAGCAAGCTCCAAAATATCCTCCCAAATAAGACGAACAGACCAAAGTATGTTAACTTGATGATGAAACCAATGTTCCACCACATTGCAATCATTTCTATGCTGAGGACAAAACATATTTGAAGGCCTATTCTCAGAGCTGGTATCTCTGCTAAAGTATTGGTTCCAACCCCTAGAAAGTGATAGAACCCAAAAAATAACATTTCCCTTCCAATCCCAAAGCAATCCACCAAAACCAACTAGGCCTGGATTTCCAGCACTTGCACCATCAATATTAAGTTTATAACAACCATGTTGTGGAGGGTACCAACTAACTAGGAATGGAGTTTTTACTCGTATTGGAACAGTAGGAATATGCAATATCCGTGAGAAATAGGAGGAAAAAGACATTTTTTTAAGAAAACCATTCAATTCGTGTAGCCAACGTTTAACTTTAGCACAAATCTTGTGCAAGTTAACCATCTCATCCTTAAATCTTGTAGAATTTCTGGCCAACCAGAGCTCCCATGAAAGAAGTGGTAGGATAAGTAGAGCTAAAATATATTCCAAAGTACATTATAGACCGCCAAGAAATATTTGTATGCGTGCGAACCCCAAATAAATTTCCAAAATATTGCCATGCTTGAAGAACAATAGGACTGGTAGCGAAAATATGGTCTATTGTTTCTTCATGTCCCTGTGAATAGCATTGACATTTGGAAACAATAGGAACCCCACAATGCAAAACAACTACATTCACAAGAACTACATTATGCCAAAGGTGCCAACAAAAATAGAGATTCTTGGTGGCATGTTAGAGTTCCAAATGATCATACATGAAAGAGCAGAAGATTAAGTAAATCTGATAAGAGATCAAGCTGAGCTTGTAGAGAATAAACCATTGCTGCAAGGGCGCTAAATTAATTTATCATTACCTCTCCAGAGTTGGACTTGTGAACGTTGAATATCCTCCACTAAAGCTGAACCACCCTAAGAAAAAGCTTATCCAAGTTCCATTTGCTATTTAAAACTACGTCATGAAGTCTTAAATTTGGAGAGTTGGTAGTCCAACCAAGTAAAGACAAACTACACGAACCCCTCCAATTGTCGTACCAAAAAAAGCACAACCATTTCGGATCAATCATCTACTATGTTCTAAAATGAATGGGAAGCGATGTGAAAGATATTTCCATATAGATAAATCTTTAATATTTACAGGAATTTTGGCCATGTCAAGGTGATGACTAAGATACTTTTGTAGCAAGAAATATGCCTAGAGAAAGTGCGAAGAAATAATTCTCCATGCCATTTTACTTTGAAACGACTTGATCACATCAAACAGACTGCGAATACCCAAACCTCCTTCCTTTTGTGGATAACAAATGTTATTCCAAGAAACCTAATGACATTTAAAATCATCTTCAGATTCTCCCCAAAAAAAATTGCCAAAAAGGGCTTGTATTTCTTTAACGACTTTTATGGGATGGGTGATAATAGAAAATAAATATATAGGTATGTAACTTAATACTGATTTTATCAAAGCAAGCTTACCACCTATGGACAGAAGCTTTCCTTTCCAACTTGCTAGTTTTTTTCCTGATTTTATCAAGCACCGAGGTGAACATGGTGGAGATGGGTTTGCCATTTTGAGGTGCTTCAAGATAAGTAAACGGGAGGGAGTTTTCTTTGAATCCTATAGTGGTTGCAATGATACGTTTTCTAGATATTGCAACTCGCTTGTGTACTATAAAAGAACTCTTAGCCACATTAATTAACTGCCCAGATATCATTTCATAATGCCGGAGAAATCCCATTAAATTATTAAGGCTACGTCGAGTGCCATTAGTAAACACCAAGAAATCATCTGCATAGAGAGGGTGTGATATGGGAGAACATGTAACATGCACCTGATACGGAGTGATACTACCATCTTCCTAAAGTTTTGTTGGCCCCTACTGAGAGGTTCTTTGCTGAGGATGAATAATAATGGAGATAATGGATCGCCTTCCCTAAGCCCACGGGATGGAGTGAAAAATCCAGCTAAAACACCATTAATTTTAATTGAAAACCATGGTAAAGAAATAGCAGTTTTAATAAAGAAGACCCAAGTATCTGAAAACCAAATGCCTTTTAACACTTTTAATAAGTAGCCCCAAGAGACCCTATCAAAAGTCTTTGCCATGTTCACTTTCATGATCACATTGGCGCCTCGGGAACGCTTATTCAGATTTTGAACTAACTCATGAGCCAACGCAACATTCCTGAGATCATTCTACTAGTAACAAAGCCACCTTCATTTATAGAAATTAATTTAGGTAAAATCAGAATCAAACGATTGGCTACCACTTTGGATATGATTTTATAGAATACCTGACATAAACTTATTGGTCTATAATCCTAAAATGTCTTGGGATCTTCAGATTTAGGCACCAAAGCAATGATAGAAGCCCCTACTGCATCATTCAATTCTTTGCCCCCAAAAAATTCCCGCAACATCTTGAGCTACCACTGGCCAAGCATGAGTAAAAACAGAAAAAGTATAACCATCAGGCCCGGAGCAGAATCTTCAGAGATATCCTTAACTGTAGTAAGTACTTCTACATCAAAAACTTCCTTCAAAAGCATATCATTATCAAAAGGAGTAACTAAACTTGGTATAAGAGATGTTATCTCCCTGTAATCTATTGTAGAATTATCATCAGCTTTGAGTTGTTTTCTAAAGTAATCAATAGCAGCTTCATGCATATCATCTTGGTCGGTGAGAATACCAACCTCAGTACTAATACTGCAAATCATATCTTTCGATCTCTTTTGCTTAGCAGAGGCATAGAAGAAGACAGTATTCTTATCCCCACATGACAACCCTTTAATCCGTGAATGTTGTCGTTTATAAATCTTTTCCTGTAGTAGCAATCTGTCCAACTCCCCCTTTATATCTGTGAGATTAGCATCTAAAGTGTGATCCGATTGCACACTATTTTCAAGAATAAAGATTTTTGTCACGAGTTTCATTGATTTTCTGAAAAATATTCCCAAAGACGACTTTATTCCAGAGTTTTAAATCAGCCTTTAATCTCTTCAATTTATAAGACAACCTAGCTATACCAAAAAGAGAGCAAGGCCTCATCCAGGATTCTGTCACCATAGGGAAAAAAGCTGAGTGTTGAAGCCACGTCCTTTGAAATCTAAAGCTCACATGCCCCTTATTATAATCTTCCTCTGTGCGAGTAGAAGAGGTGCATGATTTGAATAGTTTCGCTCAAGATGCACCACCATAGAGTCTGGAAAAGCAACCATCCAATTATGGTTGAGAAGAGCCCTGTCAAGACGTTCTCATAATAACGAACCATTCTTGTTACGATGCCATGTAAATCGAGAACCTGGGAAATGAACATTATACAACAAATTTGTATCAATAAATTGTACAAAATCTTGTTTAGTAACATGAAAAGCTGGACCACCTCCAAGTTTCTCCTCATCAGTTTTCACAATATTAAAATCCCCTATCAACATGACAAGCAAATTAGTAGACATAATTGGTGAAAGGGAAGACAAAAGAGTTTTTCTCATCAAATAATCACATTTAGCATACACAACCACCAACACAACAATGACTCCCTTTCGATCTAATGTAACTGCTAGAAATTGATTAGTAGCTCCCATCAATGTGAAGCTACGATTGCCAAGGAGATAGCCAAACCTTTCCTCCTTCACTGTCATTGGAACAGACTTAGGAGAGCCCTAACTTACTGGCAAAATGAGAAGCTTTGTTAAAAGGTAACATAGGTTCAAGAATGGCTAAAAACGCAATATTATACTTTTTATAAAAAAAATTAAGGTGACAGGTTGTTGCATTTCCAACCCCCTAGCATTCCATACAAGGAATGCACTCGTCAGATAAATTGTTGAGGGTTATCTCTGACCAGCAGATCAAAGATCGAACTGAGCTTCCTATTATGACAGTTATTGGCTCTGATATATGGAGTATCTGAATCTGAGTGATAAACATCATCCCTTTCAGGTCTTAAAGTCTGATCACCACCAGTCTGCCATGGGGCCTCTAGGTTTAAAGTATCAACTCAAACATCAAAGAATTCCTGATATGAATGCTATACATATCACGAATTGGGGTCATGTTCCAGGGTGAAGTGAAAAATCTCTTTTTAACTAGATGAAAATCCCTATTTAGAGGAGCTCCTTTTTCAGCAAGTATTACTTCTTTTCCTGGTTCTTTATTGAGACTCCTTTTTCCATTGCAGCTGTCCTTAATCTGGTTGTTTTCTTCCATAATTGTATCATGTGTTGCGAGAGACTTGTCTTCCTGTCCTACATCCTGTAACTCTTCTGTTGTGGGACTGCAGTTTCAATTTTAAGAATTATCATGTGCAACTAGATTTTTCAGGCTCACTTCTACACTACCATTTTTTCCATTATCATTAGCAGCATTTAAATTCTGCTCCTTTTCTCCCTCTACTAGTATCCACTTTCAATATACTTTTATTGCGAGTAGGCACTGAAGTATTTATTCTAGAATTTGATTGCTTGGAGTCTGATACATTGTAATGTTGTTTAATCAATCTCTTACAATCAAGCTTCTCATGACCACGTAGCCTGCAATGCACACAATATTTAGGGGATCTCTCATACACCACCTCTTGCCAGAACCCTTCACCATTATCTGATCCAATCCAGATTACATCCTCTCTTGCAATTGAAATATCAATTTCAATACAAACTCTGGTAGCTAGGTCTAGTAAACGTGAAAGTAGGAAGATCTGTATCCAAAAACTCACCAAGTGGTTTCACAATTGCCTACAGGCAAGAAGGAATACAAAAATTCAATGGAAGAAGGCGTAGCCTAATCCAAACTGGTGTGACTGGAGACTTTTCTTTAGCATTGAAATCCCTTGACCATTTGAATAGCCTAAACAGAGAACCTTCAATGGAGTGAGAATCCCTTGTCCACGTTTTGGAGAAGTCCTTTACGTTTTGAAGTTTAATCAGAACGTGTTGCCTATCAATGAAGTTGACGATTGGAATAATAGTTAACTCCCATTTGGTGCTGATATGATGACGAATTACATCCATTCGAGGGTAAGATTTCGAGAATTTGGCAATGAGGAAAAATTGCAGAGGAGCTTCAGATCTTTATAATCAGGGGCAGACGCAGACTTTTACAACTAGGGGGGCACAATCAAGCTTTCACAAAGTGACAAAAAAATTAAAGTAAAAGTTATTTTATTACAATTGTTCTCTACATGTTCTCATATTTTGATAACTTTCAATAATTACATCATTTTCAATCTTGTCAAATACATCCTTTTTAATATATGCAATCAAACTATCATTCAACCATTGATCTCCGATTCGATTGGGCAGACGATTTTTGACACAAGCCATGGCAGAAAATGATCTCTCGATTGTAGCAGTAGCAACGGGAAGAACTAAAGCTAATGTCACAAGATTGTAGACTAATGGATACACTTCATGTTTATTCTTCGCAACCAATTTCTGTGCAAGATCATTAACGCCTTGTAATCCTTCAAAATCTTCGAAGGTGCGCATGTCAAGAATATATGTATCTAATTGGTCATCAAGTTCTAAGATATCTGATGCGCTAAAATCTCCCGGATAATACTGACACAGTCGAATCACTTTGTTTTTGTCAAAAGCATCAAATGAGTTATTTGGAGACAAACATGCAACATAAATGAGCAAGTCACTATTTACCTCAGAAAAACGATCGTTCAGCTCCTGAAGTTGCATATCAATGATAGCATAAAACATTTCCACGCGATAATGATGCAAATTTGTTACTGTCTCACGCCGTGAACGACCTAGAGTTATGAACATATCATCCATATTGGGAACATCGATCCCGTGAGCTTCACAAAACAAACAAACAATTCCAAAAAAAGAATCTCATCCATCATCCCTCATCGTTTGGAGTTGTACTCTACATAATTGCACCAATCTCATGGCATTGACAATATCTTGATCTTTTCATTGTAGTGCTTTTGACAATTCATTTGAAATCCCTAAAATCTTTTTCATGAGATGTAGGTGAAATGCAAATTCAAATTTAAACATCAACTCAAGTGGAATACAAGCATCACCTCTTGTTCTGGTACTTGTAGTGTCTGTAGCAATCATCTCAACCACGTCAAATATGGTCGAAAACATGACAATCAAGTTAATTAAACAATTACAGTGAGAGCCCCAACGTGTATCACCAGGACGCTGAAGAGTAGTTTCTTGATTGAGACCTCGTCCACTTGGTAAGTCATCAACACTAAGTGATTCAATAACTTTCAACCTTTGGCTCTCTCGAATAAGATCACTCCGTTTAGTCGATCCACCAACAACATTCACCAATTTGTGTACTGTAGTAAAGAAAGTTTCAATCTTCGGATGTTTCTGTGCCACAGCTACAAGAGCTAATTGAAGTTGATAAGCAAAACAATGAATATAGTATGCACTTGGGTTTTCTTTCAAAATAAGTGCTTTGAGACCATTATACTCACCTCGCATATTACTAGCTCCATTATATCCTTGACCTCTCAAATGAGATATACATAAACTGTGCATTGAGAATAATTAATCAATTGCAGCCTTAAGTGAGATAGTTGTGGTACTCGAAACATGATGGACACTAACAAAATGTTCCAACACATGCCCATTCTTCATGTAATGAATGACAACAGACATTTGCTCTTTAACTGAAATGTCTCGAGATTTATCAACTAAAATGGAAAAGAAACTACCACGAACATCTTTCATAATCACATTTAGACATTCAGAAGCAATAGCACTCACTATTTCTTTTTGAACTCGCGGTGATGTTAATTTGAGATTTTCAGGTGCATTCATCAAAACAACGACCTTAATCTCAGCATTATGATCACACAACCAATGCAGTAGTTCAAGAAAGTTTCCTTGGTTGTTTGAATTTTCAGATTCATTATGTCCACGAAAAGCCAAACCTTGTCGTAGAAGAAATCGAACACAATTAATTGACGCACTTAATCAAATTCTATAATCTGCTCGAGCTTGATGCGATTGCTTAACGAGACGTGATCGAATACTTTGTTCTTAATTCTTTAACGATTCATATTTCACTCGAGCTTGATTGTGTGCACTACTTGAAGCCCCAACATGTCTTCTAAGGTATTCTTTCTTTTTCCAATTTGAGAATTCATCGTTAAGAAATGAACCACCGCTCAAATTGAAAAGATAGCAATAAAGGCAAAAAACTGCATCTTTCGCTACACTATATTCCAACCCGGTAGGATACTCATCATACCACGAAACACAAAATCGCCTATCTTTATTACCCATTCTTGTGTATGGAAACATATGATTGCGAGGCTGACAATGACCTCTTTGCATATATACTCTTCGAATCATGTCTCGATCATTTACCTCATAATTCTGTATTGGAACTCTCAATCCAGGATCGGCGTGAAGATTTGCAACATCAACATTCTTGACTCCTCCAACATCCCCAACTTCTCCAACCTCAACATCAACATCAACATCAACATCAACATCAACATCAACATCAACATTTATTTTATCACTTTTTTCTCGAATATTCCTTTCAACATCAACTTCAACGTTCATAGATTTACATTTGAAGTATTTATCCATAACTGATACAAATAAAAAAATCAATCACATTAGAAAAGACAGTTTCAATCTTCCTAAATCATTTAATTAGCAAGTTCATAATCTCACAAATTAGAAATCCCTGTTAGTTTCATCAAAATCCCAAAACCCCTAATTAGAAATCCATATCAATTTCGAAAAATTCCTAAATCCCTAAATCAAAAATCACAGGCACTGACACTGCTTCCCACCTTCTTTGTTAACTATCTGGTGACCTGTTCATAACAACAAATCTCTATTGAATTTTTGTACTGGTCATTTGTTAGAGTACCCCCAACCAATAGCAAAATCATCTAAATCTTTGTTAAATTGCCACGTGACCTTTCAAAAAATAAATTTCAGTTGAATATTCGAACAATTCACAGTCAAAATCCCTATCACAAATTCACAATTCATAGTCAAACCCCTATCACAATTCACAGTCAAAATCCCTAAATCACAAATCACAATCATTAAAATCCCCTAATTAGAAAACCCTAAATCCTACCTAAATTAGAAACATAAACACAAATCACACAACATGAGCAGCTGCAGCCGGAACTTACCTCAGGAGTAGACGAGTAGCAGAGCAGTCGGAAGGAAGAGTGGAGCTGGAGAGTAGATTGTCGGAGTCGACTGCGGGCCCAGGCGTGGGCGAGAGAAGGGAGACGGGAAAGAGCCGAGAGAAGAGGGGAGGAGAGAAACTGAAGTGTTTAATTTTTGAGATGGGAGAGTCGGAGTCCGGTTACCGGTGGGAGGGCAAGAGAGGTGAAGACGGGAAGGGTGCATTCGCCATTTCTGTTGTCATGTGGAGAAAGAGTGCGGGAGTGAAGAAAGGAAAAGTGAGAGGTTTAATTTTTTTTTTCCTTATATATATATATTTTTTAAAAAACCTTCAAAAAACTAGGGAGGCACGTGCCCCCCTAGGCCCACCCCCCTGTCCGCCCCTATTTGTAATTCATGAGGGGAAAATATCGCATCGTGCTTCCCTTCCTTCTGTTGTGGCTACCTTAATGAAACACCAACATCCATCATAGGTATAAATGAGAGCTCATGGTGAATCAGTGAAGAGGTTACAACTGTTGTGTAGGAACTTGGGATAGAAGGAGAGGGGGGTATTAATCTTCAAATTGGGTGCAGTATGTTCTTTATTATTGTCGGGGAGTTCAACCATGGTGGCGGTTTAGCCCCACCAAGAGAGGCGGCAGCTGCAGATCTAGGGTTGTAACCGGAAAGTGGAGAGGAAGATGGTGGTGGCTATTTTAGTAAAGAAGTTTTAGAGAGCATTCTGTTTCAAAGGTTCTCATGACTAACGTGTCCCATCATTGTAAATAAGGCAACAAAGAAAAACCAAAATAAATAAATAAAATTGAAAATTGAAATATGTTTTAATTTTTCAAATATCACTTTGACAAAGATATAGCCATCAGATCTCCACAGACCTAGCACAAGCCACGTCGAGTCAAAATTAATAGACATCTTCATGCCTGCAAATTTAGCCCGAGCTGGGTTCGTGCTATAAATCAAATATGTCCATTCTAAATAACCCTATCAATCTTCTAAGATGGTTTTTTGACCTACCTAAGAAAAGTAACGAGAGAGTCATGCAAAAACGATATAGACTAAATTGAAATTATATTCGATAAGAAATCCCTAATTCAAAAAAAGAATTTCAACTTGCCATTTATGGACCAACGATGGGACTCAAATTTTAAATATGTACTCATCTTATCATAAAAGAATTTTGCTGTTTTGCCCAAAAAAATTTGACATAGGGGTTAACCGACTCTCACATTTGCTCGTGGGTCTCGCTTGAATTAAAAAAAAGTGATATGCTATGGGCACATAGCCCATAACATAAGGGTATCCATAATGGACAGGAACCCTCCCAATAGGGGGTCTCCATGTGTCCATTATGGACACTATTATGAAAAATGTGTACACATACCATTTTCCATTAAAAAATGCCAACCCTCCCATGTGTGTGTATTCGTTCATCCACTATGTCATCCTCTATGTTCGTGTAGCATGGTTCATAAGAAAAATGATGACAATGGACATCAAATGAATCATCTCAACCATGTTCAATTAATGTCGATAATGATCAGTAAAGTTATTAAGGTTATAGTGCACGAACGTTGTAGGACGATAATGCCAAGGCTAGTTAAAATTTGATTTTTTGAACAAAATCAATCTATGCCTAGCTATATGTAGATAGGTTTGGCTTATACCTTCAGTGTTATATAGAGTGAAGAGAGAAATTTCCAAAGTACCTTGTAAAACATTTTTAAAGTAAAATCATAAATATTATCATCTGATTATGATATATGGGATATGCATCAACATCAAGTACGGTCATGATTTACGTTCTTGGTGAACAAATGCATTAATATATATTTGTTAGAGCAATTCATAGAGACTCTCTAAATACAAAATGCTCTCGATTTTAAAGAGTTAAAGCTTAAAAATAGAGAGTGAATTTGATCCTCCAAAGCAAAATTCACCCTATCTTCTTCCCTTTATAATGAATTTTATTTAATAAGCTTCAAATTTCAATACTTTATTACTTAAATTGTTCAAATCATATTTCAATTAATTGACCATTAACATATAAAAAATTATATTAAGTAAACTACGAGAAAAAAAACAATAAATAATTCTCCAAAAAAAAATGAAGAGCAAAAAATAAAATAAAAATTGTTAGTGTGTATAAAAAAATTACTCTCTATTATACAGATGGTACTATTATGCTCTTGCTCATTCAGAAATGACAAATGCCAATTTCTTTGTCCATTTGTCATTTGAAATTATATTGGTATGTGATATACATTTGTACATGAAGCATGTTGCATTTATTTGCAAAACTAACTGTGATGAAAATGGCATCCAGTTATGTGCATCATATTTTGTGTATACCAATTAGCCTATATAGGTTGTGCCCCCTTTTGTTAATGATTGTAACTCGTAATTCATAACAAATTACTACTCGATGTATGAAAGAATAAAGAAGATATTAGATTCACAATTCAAATTAGTTACTTTTGAGTTCTTATTCTATTAATTTGTGCAATTAAACTTCTTCTTCTGCACAACTGTCATCTCTCCTTCCTTAATCCCTACCCTACCCTCTACCCCTTTACTAATAATTCTCTTCATCTTAAAATGTTCCCTTTTTTGTGTTGTTAGTTGTCCCCTACCATCTTTTTCCTCCATGCACCATTGCGATATCCCGATTACTCTGGAGCTCAAGTAGCATTTCAGGGATCACCAAACCGTTCAAAAAACTCTAGAGAGTAGGGGAAGAGGCAGGGGCGGAGCCAGCCGTTTGAAGTTGGGGGTCCGAAAATTGAAGATATAGAGTCAAAGATTAAGCTAAGTATGAATTAATTGAGACTATGAAACTGCGAATGACTCATTAAATTCAATTTTCTTTGTTCCAAAAATATGTTGCTCTCAGTTTTCTTTTATTTTTTATTTTTTATTTAGCAATACTTTTAAAATACAGCAAAGCTTTGTTTTTCTTTTCTCATTCTAAATATAACTACAATTGGCTGCCCCCGATTTTTTATTTTTATTTTTTTGATACCTTATTAACAAAAAAATCAAAAAACATATAAAAGAAAGTACTAATATTTAATTTAGCAAAATAATATCTTATTACAAGTGTTCCTATCGAGTTCTTATACTTTAAAGACGGAAACGAAAAATGAAATTGGTAGGATTTAAGATTTTTATTCAATTTGAGGACAAAATGGTAATGGTAAATACAAAAAGAAAAAAAATAAGAATAAAAAATTGTCAAAATTTTGGGGGGGTCCGGGTCCCCCTAGGACCCCCCTAGCTCCGCCAGTGGGGAGAGGTGATGGATGACGCTGAAGGAGGAGAGCGGAATAGTAATGGAAGGGAGGAAGCAGCGGGAGAGAGTGATGAAGGGGCATCCAAGTGGAGAGATTGGCTAATGGTGAAAAAGAAGATGAATTGATCAGTAAGGTGAACATTGTCATTTTCAATAAAGGTAATAGATACTCGTTTTGTAGCATGCTAAAAACATCTCCAAGAAATTTTTTAAAAGAGAGGTGTTCTTTATTTTAAAGAGTCCAACTTTAAAATTAAGTTACAAACAATTCTTTATTTAAAAATTGAAATAGAGAGTGAGTTTGACTATTTAATTATTATGCTACGTAACACCGTTGGAACTATTACACCGAGTTAGGTGACTGCAAGTGATAAGACGTCTAAAATGTGACGAAATTTTTCCAACTTTAAGGTAATCTATCAATTAATTACACTTGGTCTTACCTATAATGAGCTTATAAATACCAATAAAGATAAATAGCATTATTCATCTACATTTGAAGAGTCAAACTAACGTTCTATTAATATTTTATCAACATTGCATTTAATATATTACAAGTTTCAACGTTCCATTGTAAATTTAAAAACAATTTATATTATGACATATATACTCTTCAAAAATAAAGACTTTTTTTTTCTTTTTTAAAAAATTATCTGACTTGGAACTTTGCAAAAGTTCAATAAATGGTGAACCTAGTGTTAGAATAGCAATATGCACTTTTTCTCTTCGACATTAGTTTACTTATTTTTTTTATTGGAAGAAAATTAGCAGAACCTTTTGCCCACTTTAGTGATAAAGCAAAAGTAAGAGAAAAGCAAAGAAAAGAAATATCGTAAAAAGAAAGAAAGAGAAGTAAAAGCAAAGCTAATAAAGAAAGAAAAAGAGCATACAAAGACAAGGTTCTCAAAACCACATAATTCATTATTGTCTCTCTTTCTCTCTCTACTTATTTTCCCCTACTTAATCAAGACTAGAGGAGACCTAGTAAAGATTTTACAAAGCCTTCTTTGGGAGCTTCAAGAGCTATTAGAAAAGTAAAGTGAAAGAGAAAGAAAGAAAAAAGTCAATTTGTGAGAGAGTGAAAGAAATAAATTGGCAAGAGGGGGCTAGCTATAATTATTATCTTGATTGTTGCATATAGAGAAAAGCTATGAATAGAGGTGTTTTGCAGAGCTCACCGGTGCAACAGATGGTGGCCGCCGGCAGCCCCAACTGGCCGTGGACGATGAATAATACTACGAGGCCTCCAACTCTTCAACCACACGGTTTCATTAATCCGCCTGTAGATTATATACCTCAGTACACTGCTCCATCTCCTTCTTCATGGAATGATATCCAGGAGCTTCCTGAGTCTTGGAGTCAACTACTCCTGTAACTCTCTCTCTCTCTCTCTCTCTCTCTCTCTCTCTCTCTCTACACACATATGTATGTATGTACGCGTGTGGATGTTTGATACATGGATATAGTTTCCATTTCATGCATCCAAAAAGATCAAGATTTTCATTTTTCTTGTTCATAATAACATTAAAGTTTATATTTCCTTTTAGCTAATCGAGCACTAAGTATAGTTCGAGAAATTTTTAAACAATTAATTACATATAATTACTCTGGGCTTTTTGGGAGTTGCAGAGGGGGATTGGTTGGCGAAGAAGAGAAGTCTAGTTTTAGCCATTTGCAGGCGAGGAAGGTTGAATATATAGAACAACTGCTGAATCACCAGACTCCCAATGGCTCTGCAATTGCTGATGTGAAGCAAGAATTAAGCTCAAAAAGTGATTATTTTCATGGGCATGGAAATTTGGAGTTTCAAGCTTCAAAACCTACTTCTGGTTGGTCTCAAATGATGCCAGCAGCTTCATCTCCCAAGTCATGTGTTACGGCTTTGAGCAATAACATGTTAGATTTTTCTAACCAGCCAGATCTGAAGCATTCACAACCTGATCGTTCTTCTGATGTATGTACACGAAAATTGAATTTTTTTTTTTTTTAGGGTTTTTCGAAAAGACACTAAGATTATAAATGTCTAATCATCTCAAAGCACGTTAATTACATATTTGAAAGGTGGGTTTGATGAACTTTTATTATTTTACTTTTGGGAAGTGCAACAGCACAGCTACAGGTGGGGTAGGCAAGAAGGCCAGGATTCAACCTTCTTCATCCCAGTCCACATTCAAGGTATAATTAAGAAAATTTAATTATATTATCATCCTTCATTGATTTTGTATTTTCATCTTCTTGATCCACCTTCTTTTGTTGATTTAAATAGATAATTTGAGAAGATAAAAACATTTCCATTTAAATCTATATATATAATCACCTACTGGAGCTATTTTTTTTTTATTCTTAGGTATTTTGATCCTCTATTTATACTTGGTCCAATTAAAACCTTATAATTCAATGTAAAACCACACCCTCTTCGTGTAATTCTTTCTTCTCATTTATGAGTTCTTTGTGTGAAGGTTTTATCAAAATTTCTTCGCCATTTTGTATTTTAAATGGCTGAATCTCAACCATTTATCTCGTCTTCTTCTTGTGGCTTCTTGATCTTTGAGTCTCTGATATTAGTTTGTAGGGAAGAAATTTTTTTTGGTAAAAAACTGTATACTTGATACATCTTTAATAGTTCATCATAGTACAAAAGACCATAGTAAATAAATAAATAAATTTCCCACCGACCTAATAAAAGAGTCTAGAATTGAATATTCTAAAAAATGCTTAACCATCCTAATCAAAAACATTTCATCTAGAAGGATACATGATCAACTAGGTCTATGGATCTACTTGTATCTTCTCCTTAAGTTTGTTTTGATTCTCTAACTTTTCAATTTTGGAATATTATTGTCGTCTCTTTTTGTTGTCTTTTCCTTGAGACGTGTTGATTCTTTTGCTATCTCTTGTATAGTCCACACAAGAGAATTTCAAATAAGCCTTCATCTTTGAAGTGAAATGATTACTTCGAACAGGTTGTCATTGATCACTTTATGGGTTTTGAAATTTGAAAACGCAGGTGAGAAAAGAGAAATTGGGAGACCGAATAACAGCTCTTCACCAGTTAGTTTCCCCATTTGGCAAGGTAAATACTGTAAAAGTAATTACATACACTGATTAATAACAAGAATTAGGACATAATTATGAAGAAATCCTAGAAAAATGTTCCTTGCAAAGTAGATGGTCCTCTTCTCCTTCATCTTTATTTATCTTCTTGGGTTTCCACTGGTGTATTTTTTAATGATACGCGTTCAATGGTTTAGAATGGTACTCTACGTGATTAAAGAAAAAAAAAAAAAAAAGGTTGAATATTATTGTGTTTTCAAACATCCCTTTTGGAGGATAAAAAAAGAGGATTCATCAGAATTTATGTACGAACAGTTTTTTTTAAAAAAATTCTTTTTCTTTTCCTGCCCAACACCCAGTGAAATATTGCCAAGTGGAATTCTGTCATCGCTATGTACACATAACATTGTTACAAAAGACGGTAATACGTTGGATTATTCCACAAGTACAGGAAAAAGAAAAAAGAAACTGTAGAGGTTCTGCATTGGAATGGCTGCTTTTTTTTTTTTCACTTTCAATGATAATTTGTCAAGTGTTTATATTTTCATCATTTCTGTAAAAAGAATTTTATACATATACTATTGTTGTAAGGATTATGCTACATGTACATAATTTTTTACCTAATCGTTTACACCCCACTCACATTAGGAGGTGGGGACCACGAGCCGTCATTTTAAAACACACACGAGACCCGCACACATTGTGAGAAGGGTACACCATTCGGTAACCCCCGTTGTGTACAAGGGGACTTTCCCTTGTTGTAATATTTTTGGGGTATTCTGATTTATTTATTATTTTGCAGACTGACACAGCCTCAGTGTTGTTAGAAGCAATTGGATATATCAGATTCCTTCAGAACCAAATTGAGGTGACGTTTCTAACTCCGATGAACAAGTGATGGCACATTAGCCACAGTTGAATGTTCCTCACATTCTTTTCCCCCCTTGAATCCAGGCCCTAAGCTTGCCGTACTTGGGCAGTAAATCAGGAAACCTAAGGCAGCAGTACCCTGTAACAATCTCTCTCTCTCTCTCTATATATATATATAGACACACACACACAAGAAAAGGTCGGCTACCCAATATTTAACATGGTACAGTTACGAATATTTAACTTTCAAATGCAAGATTTTGTGTCTCCAACTTATTTAAATCTGTAAATTTTGGTCTCCAAATAATCGAAAACATCTTGCGTACAAGCCCCATTGTTGAATCACAAGCGATTTCATGTGACCTAATATTGGACGGTAAAGCTATCAAAACACTTGCATTTCTCTCCAATTCACTGAAAATCATGTGTGATTTTAATGTCGATATTTTTGATTGTGATCACGTGAAGACCCATGTTCGATAAATTGGTTGGAGACTCATAATATCACGTTTGATGGTGAGGACAGATAACCACACTATTTGTAATATTGGGAGACGACGCTAATTTTCCCATACACCTATACATGTGTGTTTTTGTTTGTGTGTATGTATGGAAATATGCATATAGTGTGGATATCTGAGAAAAACAGTGCATATGAGAATGCATGTGCTAATGAATATAATTCTAAATTAAGTAGCCCTTTTGAGTAATGATAATTAATTATTTTCAGTTTCAAGGAGAGAAGAATTGTTTATTTCCTGAGGACCCTGGGCAGGTATGCTTTATTGGATCCATTACCATCTCAAAAGAATTTAAGAAAGTTTGCTTATTCCTTTTCTTTAATAAGTTATGTATTTAATGTGTCCATTTTCCACAAGGGAAATTGCAGAAAGAACTACTTTTTCATAACAGCAAAACTTTTACATAAAAATATGTTAAGGAAAAATGACTAATTCTGCTATGCTTTTGACAATCTCATCTTTAGCTGTTGAATGACAACTGCATAAAGATGAAAGGAACATCTGAGCAGGTACTAAAATATTGGGAATTTTTTTTTTTGTTTTTAGCTTAAAGTCGAGTATTATATACTAAACATACATGTAACGTTTTCGATAGTATCGAATTAATTTTTTTTGTATTCTTTGTTAGGATTGTCATGAAGAGCCAAAGAAGGACTTGAGGAGTAGAGGATTGTGCCTAGTTCCCATGTCCTGCATTCTTCATGTTGGGAGTGACTTTAATGGAGCAGATTATTGGGCTCCTCCTGCTCTCGGAGGAAATTTTCGATAAATAATTAGTTATGGCACACAAGAATTTATTTCATAAAAATGATATAACATCATGAGCAGTCAGTCTTGAAATGTCCAAGGCTGACTGCTCATGATGCTATGCATTTTGATGGAATAAGGTGTGCTATAATCTATATAGTATGCAAGATTTAAAGTCGTATCAGTACCCGCGAGTTTTATTAACATCAATATTTGCTTTCCTACGTTAATACAAAGTTTTCATGGATTCATGTATATGTCGCGCCAGCACGATTAAACAATTTTATGGCAGCGTCAATACCTTTTCTCATTCACCCTCCCTGCCATTAGTGACTTTGTTACTATTTTATGTCCGACATCATATGAATTCCAATGGAAATTTTCTTAGTGTATTTTGGGTTCGTGGGCACATTGAATATTCAATATTTAAGCTATATCAACCTAACTTTCATGTATATTTACAGGACTTTTCGGGGATATTTTTCAAAGAGACAATTTAAAATATGTATAATTGTAAAATTCTCAGTAGTGAGTGGATGTAGTTCTCTCATTGACGGTAAATTACTAGTTCTAGTTGAATTTTTATTTATTACTGCTATTGAAAGTATAATATATAATATAATACGTAACATTTTTGCAAGTTGAAGCAAAAAAAATTTCGACAATTAATTTCGACACATTTAGCTAGAATATATACTTGGGATATAACCAAATTAATTCAGAAAATTGAATTCAAAAATTTAGGATTGAATTTATCCATTCCTCACATGTATATGGTTAATTATCTTCAACACAAGCAAACATATATATTTTAAATAAGATGACGTAAGAGACTCCTTTGGTAAAATATTAAATTCGAGGAGCCAGAGGCACTGTTTAGTAAATTTTGCTATTTGTACATTGAAAATGTACGACTTTGTTGTCATTCAATGAGATGTAAAAATGTGTGTCATTGATTGTTTAGCAGGACTTTGTGCAATTTATAGATACGAACTCGTTGTATGATGTTCCTTTCACAGGCTCTCGATTTACATGGCATTGTAACAGGAATGGCTTATTGTTATGGGAACGGCTTGATAGGGCTCTTGTCAATCATGATTGGATGGTTGCTTTTCCAAACTCTATGGTTGTACATCTTGAGCGTAACCATTCTGATCATGCACCTCTTCTTCTTTGCACATAGGAAGAAAATAACAGGGGGCCTACCAGTTTTTGATTTCAAAAGATGTAGCTTCAGCACTCTTCTTTTATTCATATGGCTACAGAATCCTGGACGAGATCTTGCTCTCTTTTTGGTATAGCTTGCATTTCTTATAAAATTGAAGAGATTAAATGCTGATTTAAAACTCTGGATCAAAGTCGTCTTTGGGAATATTTTTCAGAAAATCAGTGAAACTTGTGATAAAATTCTTATAGTAGAGAACAACGTACAAACTGATCAAACTTTGGATGCTAATCTCATAGCTTTAAAGGGATATTTAGATAGACTTTTGATGCAAGAGGATATTTATAAGCGTCCATAGTCACGGGTTAAATGGTTGTGCAGTGGGGATAAGAACACATTTTTCTTTCATGCTTCTGCTAGGCAAAAGAAACAAAAAGCTATCTAAATAGTATTGCTACATAGGCTGGTGTTCTCACTGACTAAGAAGAAGAAGAAGTGCAAGAAGTTGCTACTAATTTTTTTAAAAACCAGTTCAAAGCCGAAGCTACTACCACAACGGAATATAGGGAAATTACATCTCTTATACCAAGATTAGTTACAAATGTTGATAATGACATGCTCTTGAAGGAGGTTTCTAAGGTGGAAGTTCTTGCTATAGTTAAAGTTGTACCTGAAGATTCTACTCTGGGACTCAATGGTATTACTTCAACTATTTTTATCCATGCATGGCCTGTTGTAGCTGAGGATGTAGTGGCGACTGTCCGAGAATCTTTTATGGGAAAAGAACGGAATGATGCTTTGGGGGCTTCTATCATTTCTTTGGTGCCAAAGTCGAATGATCCCAAGAGTTTTCAAGATTATAGGCCTATCAGTTTATGTCAGGTTTTTTACAAAATCATAACGAAAGTGGTCGCTAACCGTTAGATTTTGATTTTACCTAAATTAACTTTCAATGAATCGATGTGGATTTGTTACTGGTAGGATGAATTCTGACAATTTTGTGTAAGCATGAACGCAAGTCATCATGTGAAGTGATATTGATTCGTCTGGGTTGATCCAATCTAGAAACTATTACGTATCGATTTTAATATACGGAATCAAACTTAAATTTTATATGAAACGTGATGAATGCCGGAAAAACCCAAGGAGACTAGTCATTAGTAAAAATTTCCAGAGAATACTCTCTTCCCCTAAATCATATCTAGTTAAGAGTAAGTCGGGATCTAAGTTTGTGAGGTCGTCGCCATGGCAAAGCGACTCTGCCGAGAGGAGCGCTGGTAAGGGATCAAGTTGGAGAATTAGATAGTGGCGTTGGGAAACTCTGTGATGGCTGTTAGGAAAAGCTTCTTGGACGTGGTGAAGGCGCGTTCTGGGGAGGAGAAATCATTTTTGTTGTCAAAAATTGGAGAATATTGATAGGGAATTGGGATTTTCTTTCACGGAAGCAGTAATAAAAAAAACTTGAGGAGGAATTTCGATTTGCACTGGTGTTGAAGTTCCAGTCGAGGAGACCTAACATTGACCAGGTTCGGTTAGCAGTGGTGAAGACATGGGGCTTACGTGAGGCACCTATTATTAGTTTTATGGATTCATCACACGTGTTGATTCAATTACGTAAATGGATTTTGATTTAAATAGAGAGTTATCTATTGCCCTCAGTAGATCTTTTTGCCTAGGCTTCCTCTCCATCTATATATAGTAGACTGCTTGAAAATCCTTGCGGTATGGTCGATATTTGGGAACGGATCACGCAATTCTCAATCAAACAAGAGCGAATGGGTACGAATATGTGTTGAGAAAGATTTGAAAGCAGAACCAGTACAGGGATTTCCTATCAGGTTCCCAAAATAAATGATCTAGCAGGAGGTCAAATATGATTTTAGCGTGTCAACAATGAGAAACTATGTTTTTATTGCAACAAATGTGGAAAGGTCATCCTGAATTTGCTTGTAAGGTTGATAAACCGAGGCAGTTACCCGCGAATTGACTAGAGAAGAGAAAGGAAAGGATAAAATGGAGTGGAAGATGAAGGAGACAAGTAATTTAGAGGAAAAACAAATTGAGGCGTCAAATGAAAATGTGAGAAGTACGGGCATAGTGATTAAGACAGATTCACGAAATGAGGATCGAGGGACTGATGTTGGTATGGCTGGTGGAAAAGGTGATGATGTGGAAAAAACCTTGATGATGGAGAATAGGACAAATATGATGGTGACCGAACAACAAGTTTTGATGGCGGGAAATGATGATAATTCACAGAATGTGGAGGTTACTCAACAGGCTTCAGTTGTGTTGGAAGGAAACATTAATGTTTCGGAAGGTAACCACGGTGACTCTGGTAGTAACAAGAGGTCGAAAGAAATGGCACAGATGGTGGAGGTGAATGACAAGGAGATGGGAGAGCTGTCTATAGAGCATAAACAAACACAATTTACCATTGAGAATGTAGAGGAACATGATGGTGATGATGGCAAGGAAATGACGGTCTCGACTATAGATGAACATGTGGCAGGGGAGTAGCTTGAGTCAGATAACATGGGAGTTCCAGCTAATAAGCAAAATGATACTGTTTTTATTCTTAATGTTGAGTTAATGAATGAAGATGATGTTGTGGAAGACAAACTGATCAGTGCAGGGTCAAATTGTGAGATATTAGAGGTATGTGGTGATGCTTGTGATCCAAGGGAAAAAGATTATATGTCAGACACAGAAATGAACTGAAGTGCAGCCAAGCAAGGTGCTAAAATCTCAACATTGAGATAGTCACAGAGGGCACGAGCACACCTTTCTAAATTGAACTTATGATTGATTCCATGGTAGTGTGGAACGTTCGGGGAATGGGCACGTCAAAAGGAGGGCTGAGGAAGTTAGTTAAAAAGCACAAGGTGGAAATTTTAGCGGTGGCAGAACCTTTTCATAGTGAACTTCGTATGGCTATGTTTGCAAAGGAGATTAATTTGTCAGGTTGGCTTTCTAATGAAGGTGAGGGAAAAAAATTTGGGTTTTCTAGAGAGTTGATATAAGAGTAAATTGGGTTGGTGCTTCTTCCCAAGCTTTACATGGGGTGATTCTAAAAGATAACCATAAAATTGTGGTTTCTTTCATTTATGCAAAATGTTCTGCTTTGGAGCGAAAGGAACTTTGCCATAAGTTAGAGAGTATTCGGATTGGTGGCTTGCCTTGGATAGTCTCGGGGGATTTTAACATTATAAGACATGATTCTAAACGTATACGAGGAAAATCAAGACCACTTGCAGCTATGGGTGAATTTAATGATGGCATTGATAGGTGTAGGCTGATGGAAGTAAAATGTGTAGGGAGGAAATTATCATTGTGCAATGGACATAACAGGTTGGGTCGTAGTTGGCCCAGATTGGTTCGCACGTTGGCAAACTCGATTGCTTTAGGATTTTATCCTATTTTACAAATTCAATACTTACCAAAGTGTACATCAGACCACTGCCCGATGCTCATTCATTTTCAGGAGCAACACGACTCGTACAGTCCTTCTCCTTTTCGGTTCCAGAAGATGTGGTATGAACATGAGAATTTTCAATCTAGTATGGAAGGATTGTTACAATGTCGAAGGGTTACGAGGCATGTAGAAGCTAGTAGCAAAATTAAAGGCCAGGAAAATGGCTTTAAAAATGCGGAATAAACAGGTGTTTGGGCATGTGGAGTCTATCTCTGCAGAGTTGGAAGAGTGAACTGAAAGTTTGGAGAATGCTCTTCAAAGTGGTTATAAAGAAGAGGTGGAAAGGGAGTTTCTGAAGTCTAAGATAGAGCTCTCAGAGTGGCAAAGAAGGGAGGAGATAAGTCTCTCTCAACAGGCAAAGAAAATATGGCTGAGTAATGGGGATAACAATACTAAGTTCTTTCATACTGCTATTGCGCAGAATAGACGAAGTATGAGGTTCTCTTCCATGACCTTATATGATGGGTTGGTGTTAATGACCTCTAAAGAGATACATAAAGCAGCTGTGGATTATTTTTAAAAATTTCTATCCGAGGAACGTGATTTTCAATTGCCAAATTTGTCAGGTTATATTGATGAGTGCATCTCTAGGGATGAGGGACTTGAGCTTTGTAAGTTACCAATAGAGGAGAATGTGTGTGATGCTATTCTTTCTATACCTGTTGACAGTTCTCCTAGTCCAGATGGGTTTAGCTCAACCTTCTACATAAATGATTATTAAAGAAGATGTTGCGGAGGCGGCATCCGAGTTCTTTGATGTGAAAGCTATGCCAAGGTTTTATGCATCGTTATATATTGTTCTCATTCCTAAAATGGTGAACCCCACGAGTTTTGACAAATTTAGGCCTATTAGTCTTTGCTCGGTGGCTTACAAATTTTTTGCAAAGATAATGGTGAAAATAATGAAGATATTACTGCATAGGATCATATCATTGGAACAAGGGGTCTTTTTACCATGACGTAGCATTTTTTAGAACATCGCTCTCACACAGGAGATGGTACAGTCCTTGAATGGCAAGACTCGGGGTGGTAATGTGTTGATTAAGGTGGATATGGCTAAGGCCTATTATATAGTATATTGGCGCTTTCTAATGCATGTCTCGGGATCATTTGGTTTTCCTATAGAGTTTTGTTCTTTGATTTCAGAATGCATTACCACACCCTGGTTTTCTATTATGATGAATGGCACGACTCAAGGTTTCTTTAAATCCTATAGGGGTCTAAGATAAGGTGAGCACTCACTTTATCTTTTCATTATAATGGAAGAGGTGTTGACACGACTGTACAACAGAAGTTTGAGACATGTCAAATTGGATCCTTCTCACATCCTCGAAAGGCACCATTGGTCTCACATTTGTTGTATGCTGATGATCTTGTGGTTTTTGCTAATGGCGGTAAAAAAAAACTCCTTGAAAGAGCTTATGAAGACCTTTTCTTGTTATGAGAAGTGGTTTGGACAATTTATAAACAAAGAGAAGTCAGCTATTTTTCTATCCAAGAATTTCATAGTGGCACAAAAAGGCGAGATTCTTCGAGTTCCTTGCTTCTATAAGGGTTCTTTTCCCTTTACATATTTGAAGGTTCCAGTGGTGTTGGGCAGGTTAACAAATCGACATCTCCAAGGACTGGTGGACAAAATTAAGAGTAAAATTGTGGGCAGGAAATTGGAGTTACTATCACAAGGAGGTCATCTCATTCTAATTAGACATGTGTTGTCTTGTATGGAAACATACTTACTATCAGTAATCCACGTACCTATGTCAGTCTTTAGATCGTTGAACTCAACTCTATCCTCTTTCTTTTAGGTGAGGTGAATGGCAGGCCAAGGAAAAAGTGGGTTGCTTGGGAAAAGATGTATAAACCAGTGATGGAGGGGGTCTTGTTTTTTTGTAAGTTGAGTAGGTACAACGGTCTCTACATATGAAGTTTGCATGGAAGTTATTGACAGATGATTCTCAATGGGCAAGATTCTTTAGAGCTAAATACACAAAGAATGGCTTGGTGGATGTCTCACTAAGTAGAAGGGGATCTAAATTTTGGAAATCTATTGTAAATGTTTTACATGAGGTAGCTGCAAATTGTCAATGGAAGGTTAAGGACGGAAAAATCTCGTTTTAGTTTTCTCATTGGATGCCAAATGGCCCCTTATGCCACCAAGTTACTAACATTAACCAGCCTGGTTTGAGAATACAATATGTGTGTTTGGAGTCTGGATGGGATGTTGAGAGGCTACATGAACTAGTTGGTGAAAGAGGGACAGGAAATATGATGCAAAAACTTCATGCTTGCATGCTGGGTTAGGATATTTTGATATGGAAACCATAAAAGTAGGGTATCTTTACTTCGAAAAGTGCTTGGGATATGCTTAGAATTAAATCTCTAGAAGTGCATTAGGCCTAGTGGGTTTGGAACAATGTTATTCTTAAGCGGGTGTCAGTGGCTATGTCGAAAGCTTTATCAATGAGCCACAGTGTGGATTCTCATATTCGTAAACTGGGTATTGCTATAGCTTCAAGATGTAACTGCTGTTTAGTAGGTCATAACGGAAATATAGATCATATCTTGAGAACAAAGGACTTTGCAGATGAAGTTTTGAGGAAACTATCGCTTTATTTAGGTGTGCGATGGAGGAGTAAACAAGGTTGTGGGAGTGGGTTCAGCTATGGTGGGCTTGTTCTACACAGCTGGGTTGTCTTCTAGGTATGCTTTCTTGTCTAATTACTTGGCGGTTGTGGGCGAGACGGTGTCGAGCTCGAATGGAGAGCAAGTATGAATCAATTGAGGAAACAGTCACTTCTATAAGATTCTGGTTGTAGCAGATGGCCTATTCCATAAATAAGGTTAATGTCTTTTCTTCTCATGATGCTAGAATCTTGTCTGATTTGAACATTCCTTGTGTGATGCGGTGGCAAAGGCAAACTCGTATGATCACTTGGAGGAAGCCGATAGCAAGTAGGGTCAAACTTAATGTAGATGGTTGTAGTTTTGGAAACCCTGGTCTATCTAGTTCTGGGGGTGTTATTAGATATGAGTTTGGGAAAGTTATGGCTGGTTTTGCATCTCAATTAAGGAAGGGTACTAATACAAAAGCAAAGTTGAGGGCTATTATTGAAGGGTTGAAAGTATGCCAACAACTTGGGGCTTGTGTTGTTGAAATTGAATGTGATTCTCTAATTATTGTTAATTAGCTAATAAATCGTAAGTGCACAATCTAGTATCTATGGGATTTTTGGGAAGAGCTATTGGTTTTGATTCAGCTCTTTGAGATTCATGTAATGCATCAGTACAGGAAAGTAATCAAGTGGCAGATAAATTGGCAAAATTAGGTGCACAAGGGCATATACAGAGATTTTACTCGCAGATGGAGCTACCCAGAGTTGCTCGTGGACTTGTCTGTTTAGATTGACATTGAGTAGCTTATATTCGTAGTTGATTTATTTATGTTATTTTGGCAGGTTGTCAGGCTTGATTTGTTTGTTAAAAAAAAAATAGTCATTAGTAGAATTCAATTATATGAAATTTTTTCCTTCATTTTGCTCCATCGCTAAAGATCCAGTAAAATGAAATCATTTTCAGCCTGCCAAAAAGAAAAAAGGAAAAAAGGATGAATTTTGAGAATGTTGCACTGGCTCATGAGTTAGTTCATAATCTAAATAAACGTTCCCAAGGTGCCAACGTGATAATAAAAGTTGACATGGCAAAGGATTTTGATATGATCTCTTGGACTACTTATTAGAAGTGTTGAGGGTGTTTGGATTTGCAGATTCTTGGATATCTCTTACTAAGAATGTTATTACTTTGCCACGGTTTTCAGTTAAAATTAATGGTATATTAGCTAGGTTTTTTTCACTCCCTCTCGTGGACTTAGACAAGGTGATATTATCACCGTTGTTATTTATTCTCCGTGAAGACCCACTTAGTAGGGGTCTAACGAAACTTCTTATAGAGGGTAGAACCACTCCTTATTAGATTTCTTCTACATGTTCTCCTATATCGTATCTTCTCTATGCAAATGATTTCTTGGTGTTTACTAATGGTACTCGACATAGCCTTAATAATTTAAGGTGATTTCTTCATCGTTATGAAGCTGTATCTGGGCAGTTAATTAATGTGGCCAAGAATTTTTTTATAGTCCCCAAACGAGTTACAACTTCTAGAAAACGTATCATTGCATCTACAACAGGTTTCAAAGAAAATTCTCTCCCATTTACTTATCTCGGATCTCCTCTACATTACGGCAAACCCGTTTCTTTGATGTTCACCCCCGTGCTAGATAAAATTAGGAAAAATTAGTGGGATGGAAAGGAAATCTTCTATCCATGCGTTGAAAGCTCACTTTAATCAAGTCAGTCTTAAGTTCCATTCCTATCTATTTATTTTCTGTGGTCATTCCTCCCAAAAAAGTGTTAAAGAGATTCATTCACTTTTTGCCAACTTTTTTTGGGGAGAATTAGAAGAGGGTATTAAACACCATTGGGTTTCTTGGAAAAAAAACATTTGTTTTCCACAAAAAGAAGGAAGTTTCGGAATTTGTAATCTTTTTGATGTGATCTAGTCGCTTTAGTGCAAAATTGCTTGGCGAATAATTACATCTCACTCACTTTGGGCATATTTCAAGTGACAAAATTATTTTAGTCATTCTCTAAACTTGGCAATTTTTTTGTAAGTATTAATGATTAACATTTTTTGAAACATATTTCACATCGTTTTCCATTCATTATAGAAAATAACAAATAGCTGATCCGCGATGGTAGTGCTTTATTTTGGTATGACAATTTGAGGGGTTCGGGTGCTTTGGCTTCACTTGGTTAGACAATCAACACCCCAAATTTAAGATATCATGAAGTAGTTTTAAATGGCAAATGGAACCTGGATAAGCTTTTTTCTTTGGGTAGCTTGACTTTAGTGGAGGAAATTCAACGTTCCCAAGTTCCGCTTCGCAGTGGTTATTTTCTACTAGCTCGGCTTGGTCTCTTCTCAGAAATACTAGACATTCATCTCTTCCTTATAAGATTATTTGGAACTCTACCTTGCCATTAAAAATTTCAATTTTTTGTTGGCGCCTTTGGAATAATGTGGTTCTAGTGGATGAAGTGGTTTGGCGTTGTGGGGTTCCTATTGTCTCCAAGTGTCAACGATGTTCACAAGGTCATGTAGAAACAGTAGATCATGTTTTCGCAATCAGTTCTACTACTTTTCAAGCATTGCAATATTTTGGAAAATTATTTGGAGTTAGAATTCGTACTAATATTTCTTGGCGGTCTACCATGTTGTTTTGGAATGTTCATTTTGGTGGGTCCACGCAAGAACATCTTGTAGCTTTCCTAATCCCACCACTTCTTTCCTGGGAGTTTGGTTGGCCAGAAATTCTGCAAGATTTAAAGATGAAGCTGTAAACTTGCACAAAATTTGTGCTAAAGTAAAACATTAGCTACATGAATTTAATGGTATGCTAAAACCAAAGAATTTGTCTTTCTTTCTATTACTTACAGGTGCTACACATCCCTATAGCCAATATGAATCAAAGCTCCATTTCTTGTAAGATGGTCCCCTCCACAATATAGTTGTTATAAACTAAATATTGATGGTGCTATTGCTGGAAATCCAAACCCTGCTAGTTGTGGTGGAATGCTTCGGGATTGGCAAGGAAAGGTAATTTTTGGGTTCTATCATTCTCTTGAGGTTGGTACTAACACTTTAGCAGACGTATCAGCTCTTAAGATAGGCCTTCAAATATGCTACGTCCTTAGCATAGACAGGATTGCTATAGAAACAGATTCTAATGTAATGATTCATTGGTTTTCATCATCATGTTAACATACCCTGGTCTGTTCGACTAATTCGGGAGGATACTTTGGAGCTTGCTCGTGTTATATTTATTGATATATCACATATTTATCAAGAAGCAAATTGGATGGTAGATTCTTTAGCGCGTCGTGGATCTCAAGGTCATTTAAATTTCTTAAAATCAATCTCTAGTTTCCATGTTTCTGCAATTGGTTGCATTCGTTTAGATAAATGTAATTTGCCTTCTTTTCGCTTTTCGTTGTAACCACGGTTTTCTGCGCCACAAGCGAAGGTTTACCAATAAAACTCAAAAGTTTCAGATGAACAAAAAAAAAAAGTTTTGTACAAAAAGGGTTTAGTACATTTTTGTTTTATAAAATTTTAGGTGTGCCTTGACAATAATTATGAGTTTTACTCTTATATTTTAAATTAAAGTTTTTTTTTTTTTTTTTTTTTTTTTTTTTTGACATATTTGCTTAATGTGTCTTTAGATAAATAACCTTAAAATCAAGGATCTTTTGAAAAATTAGATGAATCTTTTTTTTTTTTTTTTTTTTAAAAACGTAATGGTTAAAGTTGGATTTTTTTATTATTATTATAAAAGTTGGTGTGACTTTTTCTTTGAAAAGTCATATAATAATTTTTATGAAATACTAAGAAAATAATTATTTTGATTTAAAGATGTTATATTAAAAACATCGAAATTAGACCATATGATATTTTGATCAACATGTGTCACTTTCTAATGAATAAACTTATTTTCATCCAATAGAACAAAATATGTAAGTAAAAACTAAATGTCATCAATTTAAACGATTATTAAGCATATGGTAAGATTAACTAAAAAAAAACTTCTGTTATAAAAGCCAAATTACAAGGTGGGTAACCTTCCAATTAAAAAGTGATACATGATATCACTTTAAAGCGCAAAACTAAGAGAAAGATGATAAGTGTTACACTTATCTTGGCCTTCAAAAATAACTTTTGGGAGCAATTTCATAAATTAAATACTTTTAACTTTTTGTGTTTTTTTATTATTTTAGGAGAAAACTCGAGATTGGACTAGAATGGATGAAAGGTAGTACTTATTTAAAAAAGGAGTAAATTTGGATATATCTTGAAAGTTGGGGACCAAAAAGTTATGTTTGAAAGTTGAAGAACCTCATTTGCAAATTTAAAGACTCAATCTCAATTAAAGGAGGAAATAAAGACCCAGTCACACCACGAAAGATTAAATTCCAACAATTTGAGATATCCTACTTGGACTAAGATTATGGATCCCAATCCTCTTAGAACTCTATTTTAGACATCAATTAGATCTATAAATATGAATCTTTCATTCCAAAATTAGGGGAGGCTAGAGATATAATTACACATCCAAATACATTGAATCATCAAGGTTTGTATTTCAAAATTGGAAGGTTGAAGAACACAATTGATCCGGAGATATTAGAGCTTTGAAGAGGAGATTGATGATCCATTGTTAGATTTTGGGTTCCAAGGAATGACAATTATTAATATTCGTTTCTTTATTCTTTGTATCGAATGCGATGACTTTTTCATCTTTTATTATTTAATTTCTCAATTATGATTGGCTAAATAATTTGTTGTTAGGATGAACAATATAGTCTTAAGTTTAATATTTATTCAATTCCAAAGACTTCATGTAACTTGATTATGGGTTAATTGTTTATCATGTGTTTAATGATTCAATTGCTTGATCACCAAATGTTTGATTTAAGGACAATATTGAGACGGAGAGGACATATATTTGCCTACTTCGTGCAATAAATAAAATAGGTGTTAACAGAGATCAAAAGATACTTTTATAGGTTAATATATACAATCATAATTGAATTCCTAAAATGTAATGCTTTTACATGTATGAATTTAGATAGAGATATAGTAAATATGAGTACGTGAAAATAGTTAGTTTACTCAAGAGAGGCTACTACTTAAAATTGATTAATTCGATTGTTAATACATATGAAAAAAAGTGGTTGAATGAATTTGAATTGGTCGAATATTAAATAACTAAAGTGAAATCAGGATTCCTTACCACTTAATCTTAATAGTTATCCACAAATTAGGTTGGTTTGGCAAATTTAGTTCACGTTAGTATAAACATGTTAAAACATATACACTTGATTTGTTAATTGGTTACTACAATATTAATTTAGATTGAAACTAGAACTAGAATAAAAGTTGATAGTAAATATTAGTTTATGTGAAAACGATATTTGAACTCAAAATTTCACTTTATTGCTTACACGATCCATACACTTGCAGAATCAAATAAAAGATTTTACAAAAATGGTAATAGTTTAATATTTTAACAAACATGCTCTATAAAAACAAGTTAAGGATATTCGGTTATAAAGGAGAAGTCAAGTTACGAAGTATGACATTTTATTAAAATAATTATGCTAAGTGTACATATTGTCAATAATATCCATCAAACACACCAAGTGCTAAATATCAATTAAAGTGGTTCTTATAATCACATTAGAAAATTTTCAAGAGGCTCTTTAAACATAAAATACTCTATTTTGAAAAGTCAATCATTAAATTTATCCTTCAAGGGGCTCTTTAAATTAATATTTTAAAATTCTCTATAATTAAATGCATTTAAAATATTTCAATTTTCAATGAAGGAAAATATTATATAATTTGGAACGAATTTAGTGAAAATAAAAAATATTGAAAACAATAAATACTTTTTTGGAGTAATAAAATTAAATGTTAAATATAAAAGGTCTATTGGAATACTTCAAAAATTTACTCTCTAAATTTATAAATACTCCTTAAATTACAAAACATGCTCTTTTAAAAGATGCCCTTATAAATCTAGCCATATATGTTTTGTTAAAAAAAAAAATTAATGGTGTATAATATTTTAATTGAAGTGACACGTTATATGACTTTCTAATGAATAATTAATAGCAAGGCATAATAAAAAAATAAATAGCTATCAATTAAAAATCTTGCCCAAACATGCTCTATGAAAATAGGGTAAAAATGTTGGGACAAAAATGTCAAATCACACTGTAACATTTTAATTAAAAAGTAACAAAACATGTAAATTTCTAATGATTAATTCCCAAATAATAATTGGTCATTTGAAAACCAGCAAGTGCACGGGGTCGTGGTTAAGTAATATAATAATGAATAGAGCGTCGAACCCACAAGGATTATGTGTTTGATCGAGTTAAAATTAATTGCAGTTTTAATCGAATAGTAAACAAATTTTGTGATTTCTTTTCATATACTAATACATAAATTATCAATTAAACTAATGAAAACAGGTAAATGTATTTTTTAAATATGTGAGATGCATTGCTAAAATATCGAATTTCCCATATTATTCCATTTTTAGTGTAACAATTAAAGTGACAATTTGAAATCGTTTATGTTGGTTAATGTTCCTAATTTAATTGAAAATCTCTTTTGATAGCGATCAAATCTATTTCTCTCATGTGATCATTCTATCTCTCGATAAAAAATGCGAACGTGATAAATACATTAACAAGTACTAGAAAACATATTGAAACCATATAAAGTATATATGTATATCTCTAACCTCTATTGAACTTTACAATGTTTATTATAATGTGTCTAAACCATATTATCTCTTTCGATAACAATAAAATCAACTAACAATTCAATTGGTGATAAAGCAATTAAAAATACCAATAAAAACGATAACAAACATCTATAAATCAAATCAAATCAAAGTCAGAATGTTAATTTAAAACTAAAAATATCATAATAAGAGTTCATCTCATCCTAGAAATGTATAAATTTGCCTAACATATTGAAATTAAAGGAAATCATATTTAAATAAAAAGACATAATCCAAATTTTTGATAAATTGAGAAGATGAAGATAAATTTTGAAATTTTGAATCTCTTCTATGGTTTTTTAATGAATCTCTACTCCTGCCTTTTCTTCTTTGTCCAAAAATCAAGTTTGAATCTTTACTTGATTGAATTCCCCCGACTCCCTTCAACTCTCTCACAAAAACTATGAATTTTCCTCATTTGATAATAATAATAATTGATGAATATTGGAGTGTGAGATGTATATGGGAGGTCTCTCATATGTATTCTTTTGTTAGGTATTTGTAGGAGTAGAAGTTGAAGTTGAAGTTGAAAATCATGACCAAATTGGTTTCCAAAAGAGTTCCAATCGAATAAGGAAAGTTGCCTTCACTTGCGGATTTTTTTGTCTCTATACAGCAGTCAGTATTTTGCCCATAACTTTCAGATTCAGGTAAATCTCAATTTTCGAATAAAAATTTGGAATATAACTTGTGCGATTAAAAATTGATTTTGATAATATTTTGATCATATTTCATTCCTTTCAGGATTCTAATTTCATCACATTGTCTCCTAGCATTGTTCAAAGTATCATATTATGGTCCGAATCAACTAAATATTATCGTCGTGGTAGACAACTTATCTAAAATGAAACTTTCATCGCAGCACCCAAGGATGTATTAGTCGAAGAGACGGCTCAATTCTTCTTCAAACGTATTGTTAAATATTGGGGACTGCATAAGGACATCGTCAGTGATCGGGATTCTTGATTTACTGGCATACTTTTGACCGATTTGTTCAAACTTTTTGGTTCAACTTTGAGCATGAGTTCGAGTTTTCACCCACAATCTGACGAACATATGGAACGCTTCAATTCTATTCTGAAAGACTATCTTCAGCATTTTATCTCCGCTTCACAGAAAATTTGTGTAAAACTCTTGGATACGGCTCCGATGTTTTTCAATGCCTAAAAGAGCTGTTCTCCCAATAAGAGTAATTTTGAGATTGTTACTAGCCAACAACTGTTACTTCCTTATACTGTGGATATTGCTTAGAAACGGTACAAAAAGTCTGCAAATCTGAAGCGACCTGCATTTAAATTATAAAGCTCCGAAACGAATGTTACTGAAAAAATTCTTGGTCATCAAACTACTCGAGTCTCTAGAAAATATGTTCAAGAGTACTTGGTCAAATGGAGCGGATGCAACAGCGAGTAAAATAATTGGGCAAGCGAAAAAGACCTTGAAGCCTTCAAACCATCAATTGAAGTATATTATTAATTGATGACTCTGAGGACGTCGCAAAAAAAAAAAATGGGGGAGAATGTCACGGATTGTGGCTTTACTTAAGCCCCGTGACCCTATCGCCGCCGCATTTTGCCGAACTTCGACCACACATTTTAAATATTTTATTTAAACTGAAAAATAGTTAGAAATTAGAAAATTTTAGTATGATTCTACGGACTTTAAACGTTTAGTCCCATCAGTTCAGTTTTTGTTCCGAAATCTATTATAGGGGGTATTAGTCTTTCAAACATTTTTAAACTTTATAGTGTTCACTCCCTACACTAGTCATTGTAATTTCTTGTTTTCATCTATTATAATTTCTAGCTTTCAAATAATCAATGATCAACTTACATTCAATGCATTTCAATTTTATGTTGCAAGCTTTCTACAAATTGTAAGCAAATTCTCCGTTGTCCCGAACGACCGAAAGAAGCTGTAATTTAATCTAGCGGAGCAAACTATTGCCGCACTGTGTCCTTTTCTATGCTAAGAAGAAATGTACCTCATGAAACGTGGATATGCTTGAAATAAATATGTAATTTTTGTGGACCTATGTGTAATTTGAGTTATTTGATAACGAGCTTTTGGTTGATCGGAGCACTAGACATTTTCTCGACTACTATAAAGACGTAAATCACTAAAACACAATGGAAGATTGCGTGCCTATATAGAGGAGATCGTGATTATTGACTAGGTAACTTATTATTAACAACATAATCAGACATTAGATTAGTAAAGCAAAATGATGCAAGTTTAGTTGATGCTTCTTGTAATGCATATTTGGCACTACAGTTCTGGGTTTGAAATTAAAACCCATAAAAACTAATAATTGAAGTTGAGTTTTTGGGTTTAGGATTGAGTAGATTTTCTGAATAGTTGAAGGATTTATTAGATGTTACAAAAAGCAAGATTATCAATTTACATGATAAAAATAGTGGGAGGATTAATTTAGTTATTCTTAACAGTTGGAAAACTAATTTAAATATTCTAAATGATTGGAGGATCAGAGTAGGTGTTAGTTGGAGGATGAAATTCGACATGCTAGTAACCGGAGGATGAAATTAGATGTTTTTAATCGTTGGAGCATCAATTTAGATATTTTAAGAGTTCGAGGATAAATTAAGATGTTTCACATAGTTGGAGGATTAATTTAGATGTGTCTTGTTGTGGAAGGATCAAATTAGATGGTTTTCATTGTTGAGGTATCAATTTAGATATTAGAAATAAAAGAAGGATCAATTTAGAAAACTCAAATAATTGAATGATCGATTTATATTTTTATAAAAGACGGAGGGCCAATTTAGATTTTAACAAAAGCAGTAGATTCGGAAAAAAAACCTTAAACTAATTCTTGCAAATTTGGACAATCTTGACAGCTCAAGAAAAATTGTCCAAATGGTGAAGTAGCTGTTGGCAAATAATAATTTTATCTTGCAATAATTTATCAATAGACAATTAGGCAGAATACCAACTCGTAAAAACTAACGTAATAACGTAATAAAATGATAATAGTCGATGCAAGAGTTCGACTTTTTTCCCTTAAGATGATATTGTTCCGCATTGGTGCTAATGGTCTTCTAGTACTCGTCTTCCAATATACAACGATCTCGATTTAAGACCACGGAACATACTAATGTTTTTTATCTCTCTAAAACTGGATGAATAAAATGCTCGAAAATAATATTTGAGATCGAAGTGTAAAATATGGAATAATGTAGGAAAGAAGGAATATAATTGAGTGAATTGCATGTTTGGTCACTGAACTTTCAGCCATGCTTCCAAGGGGTAACTGAACTTTCAATCACTGAACTTTATAAAATGTTTCCATCAGGTCGCTGAACTTTAAAAATCACCTCATTTATCACTGAACTTTGCAAAATGTTTCTACGAGATTACTAAACTTTACAAAATGTTTCCTAGGAGATCACTGAATTTAGTGACCATTGGGAAATATTTTGCAAAGTTCAATGATGAATGAGATGATTTTTAAAGTTCAGTGATCTGGTGGAAATATTTTGCAAAGTTCAATGATGATTTGGGTGATTTTTAAAGTTCAGTGACCCCTTGAAAGCATGGCTGAAAGTTCAGTGACCAAATAGACAATTTACTCGAATATAATTTGTAAGAAAGAAAAATCAGAATTGATTTGGAATGAGTAAAATCATGGGTATGGGGACCTTTATATAGAAGTTGAAGAGTTGTCTTCAACATATACAACCTGTTTGGAGATGCAATTCAACTTCCAACAGCCAGCTTCTAGAAGATACCACGTGTTGCGTACAAAAAATTCGGGGAAGTAAATAATATAAATAAATATTTTATTTTAAATAATAAAAAAATAATATAATTCAAATATTATTTTACCAAAAAATATATACTAACTTGGCCTAAGCCCACGACCCGTGCAATGTCGTGTCAGCCGATCAGACTAGCGACGGCCCGGACTTGTGAACTTTAATTCAACCTGCTAGCATGTAGGTAATCTTCCCTTCAAACACTATTGGTACTTTTTGGAGCCCAAATTCAAGTCCCAAACTTGACCTATGCGAAGTGGTTTGCATTCTTCTAGTTTTTTCATGTGGGATTGTCATTTTTCAATTTCTCAACAATTTTTATTCCCAATTTATTTCAACTTCAAATGATCATATTTTGGCCTTAATTTCTCATTCGACATAAATTGGTTGAGAACATAAATATATTAAATTAATCTACTCATGAAGTAGAACATACTCGACCAAAAAAATCTTTTGTCCAACTTATAGAACCCACTAAAATAATTGATCAAAATTTGATCAAACCAACTAATTAAAATCAATTTTCCAATGGTAGGTACGGCTAATTGTTTAAAGAAAATAAATGCAAATGTTGACAATGTCACTATTGGTATATTTCTTTTCTCCATGATATGGAGAAAGGTATATCTTACGATATTTCCTTGGTTAACAAGTTTGTCATGATATAGGATATATATGTTAGTACTAATAGGTCCACATGTTTACACATGAGCATCGACTTAACATAGATACAAGGCGTGTAGTTGATGAACTCTAAAATAAGTCAAAGCAAGGAAGTTGCAGTGTAATATTCCAACAAGTTTATTCATCAATGTGAAATTCTCCGTAATTCGAAATAAATATACACTCTTTATTGTGTGGGCGTTGGGAGGAGTTTAAAATTAGATTTTTAGTAGATTGTGATAAAAAAGTTTGAAATGTGTGGTTAAAAAGTTGTGGGACCCATAAAAGATGTAGTTAATATTGATTGTTTGACTTTGACATAGATAAAGATAAAGATAATTCTCTATTTTGACTTGTAGCTGTAAAATAAACGATTCACTCAAATTTTCTGAAGTGCCAAGATCAATAAGATCAAATATACGGGATCGAGGCACCCGCGCAATTATTAAACTTTGAAACGCCATGGAAGAATTCCTGTGTGGTCTTGGAAGGCATTGTGAGATTGCTAGGAATTGATTTTGTGTTGTCTTGATTACAACATGAATTTGATTTATTTATTTATTTATTTTAATCGAATTTTAAGATTGTCATAGATTATCTTGGGGTGAGAGTTTGAGATCCATTGAAGTTTTACCCCGTATTAATATTTTCTTGGATTTGCTTGGGGTTTGGAATTTGTGAAAGATTCTACATGATTGTAATAATTTATAGCGTTGTGGAGTACCTTCGTATTATTTAACAGGCTCGCAATATCATTAAGAATTTAATAATTCTTGCTTTATTAATAGTTTCTAATCTTCTGCATGGATTTCGACGAAATATAATAAAAAAAGATAACTTCAGATCTTGCTATTGAGAACAAACTGCACTCTGCACATGAGTTGTAGGATTGTAGAGTGCATTATCAGATAGAATTCTCTTGTTAAAATTTGAGCGAAAACACGCAACGTTTGAATTCTTCTTCTTCTTCGGATGAAACATATGTTTGAAACTCTTTCTGGAATCAAAGAGTGACTCATTCAAAATTGCTGTGCAGAATCACATTCAGATTTCCATTCTAAATGCTCAAAAGTCAAAACTCCTTTGGAAAAAATCCAATTGATTAGGCTAACAAGTCCCAACGTAGCAAAACTTTGATGCATAGCTAACTCTGAGATGTTTTGATCAATCTTCATTTGACTTTTCTATAGAACACGTCACCCATTGGATGCTAATATTTATATATGACTCAGTCAGTTATAAGTTAAACAAAAAAATGTATAATATCTAAAAGATTCACAACCTAACTAGGAAGACGTTTTTAAAATACCGCACATGGGTTCCTAGGCATGCGAGTTTGATGTAGCCCATTTGATATCTTGTATGCGAGGACTCTAAACCAATTTTTGAGGATAATATTGAAAACTATATGACGAAAGAAATCCTCTAAGACATTATTGAGCCCCTTCTTCAACAAAAAACTTTTGCTTCGAAAACTTTCTCGACAGCCCTTTTTTAACGAAATAGTGACTTTTTATGATTAAATTTTTTGTCCTTAAAAGTAAATTTCTTGTGTGAATTCTCATCATGTGATACATCAAAGTATTTCATTCAAATTTGACAATATTCGGAAAATGATTATCAAGTAGGACTCGAAGTTTTTGAAGTTTCAACAATGGACTAGTCATTCTAACTATTTATTGTTACGAAAGTGATGGACCAGCCACTTAAAAATTATGAGCAAACCACGTGCATGACTGAATAGTCTATAATTTAGGCTCAAGTAGGAATATAACTCTCAATCTACGCGGAATGGTACTTCTAAGGATAACTATTTATTTTAATCTAATTTTAATTTCTACCAAACGGACTCTAAAAATAGCCCAACTTTACATACCGCAAAACTCATTAACACATAACAATGCATTTTTCACTAATGTTTCTTGTGGAGGCTCAAAGTAGCAAGCAAAACCATCAAGAAGAATAAGATTGAACCAATAAAGGAGATTCCAACTGCAGCAGCCGCTTGATCGCAGAATTTATCGAACACATTGCACACTTTCTTCCACTGCACGTGTGAATTGCCTTGAAACCCGATAAAGCCAATGGCGAAGGCGGCACCGACACCAGAAAAGAGGAGCGCTACCATTACTAGGTCAAACATTGTTATTATCATTCCCAAACTTCTCTTTCCTGCCCTATTTGCCATTGTGAGTAGTAGTGAGATGGCTGCATAGGCACATGCTATTGCATTTGCCACCACAAAGTACCTAACAAAATATCATAATACAATAAAATTAATGGTGGCATTAAAGTCATAGTTATAAATATCATAAATACTAGCAAAGTTTTTCAACGGTATTGCTATAGGCTTAGTTTTTACATCGATAGCTCCATTTTTCCAAAAAATGTATTTTTTCAAAATTTATTTTCAGCCACATATTATTTTATAAAATAATGTTAAACGTAAATTCAAAATTTTTTATTCTTTTTTAATCGCACATTTTCCAAAAAAAAATCACTATTCTAAAATACATTTTGTCCCAAAATGTCATTTTAAGCTACCCTACAGGATCATAGTTGTTGACTTCTATTTTCAGTGGGACAAAATTTCTAATCTACGTATCAACCAACTCCATATATCATGGTTTTTGACTTGTATTTTCAGTGAGAATTATTGCAATCAAAGAATCCTACGCTTATAAAACGTGTGTGTGTAGTTAACATGTGACATTTCTTGAGAAATTTCATTAGTTTGAGTTGAAAGAAGAAGGAGAAAATATGTGTAGAGTTGTGAGAGTTTTTACATTGGGATGGGTTGTGATGATGATTATGAGTATTACAAATGATCAAGTGGCAGATGGTGCAATTTCTCAGCATTTGATGGAAAAGATTTATATGATAAACAACAAGGGTCCTTACTTGGGTATTGTAGTGCCCAACAGTTTTGAGATGAACCCTCTTCTCCAATCTTCAAGTTTTGTTCCTTATCCCATGCTTCCCTACTTGGATTTTGCAGGTTATACAATTATTCACTTGAAATTTTAATTTATCGCTTACTATTATTATGTGGAAGATGAACTATATTGTACTAGACACTATAAAAAAGGTTATAATCTTGTCTAGTACGCTTTTCTTTTGTCTAATATCGCATATATAGTGTCCTTTAAATATTTTTAATGTATGATATATGTAGTGTGTCATAATTTATATCGAACTTAAACATAGCCATGAGTCAATGTGTTTTAATGATTGAAATCAAATAAAATTGTAATAGCCCAATTGAACATAATTGAATTACAATTACATGATGGAAATATTACCGTTAGTGAAATTTACTCGCAAAGTTATATTGGTGAAAAATTATTCCCGTAGTTAATGTGGAATATTCATTAAATATTGAAAACAATACGTTTATATTGTTGTTGTTGTTTTTAAAATATGTTCGATCTACCAAATTTTCAAGGAGACAACAAGAAATGGCATAAACTCCAGTTATAATATTCCAAAATCTCATGCTTATTTACTTCATCTTTTGCATCTAAACAGGAAGAAGGTTTCGAATTGGAACCTTGGAAAGTCGAAAAGTTATTGTTGTCATGTCCGGACTCAGCATGGTGTGTTCCTTTCCATAATATCCCACTTATGAGGAAAATAAATGATATATTTCCATCTCGTTTAGAATTATTTAAAATTATTATTTTATAGCTTAATGCAGGAATAGCAACACAATTGCTGCTAAGTGTATTCAAGATTGAAGGAGTAGTTCACTTTGGAATAGCAGGAAATGCAAATCCTCAATTCCAGGTTGGAGATGTTACTATCCCTAACTATTGGGCTCATTCTGGCCTCTGGAATTGGCAGGTACCCATTTTATGGTTTCTTTTATCTTCGTTGTCAAAAATCTCATATCGATTAAAAATGAAAAACATAAACTAATTTATAAGGATTTGGATTATCCTCTTAACAAGATTGACATTTTCAGATGAAATCCTAAATCTTAATATGATATTAGAACTCATTAAACTCCAACGAATCATTCGATTCGATTAAAACTAAAAAATAATGAGAACTTGGATTTCAAAATTGATTTGGTCCAACAAGCCACCATCATACGAGAACATGTTAAGGGATAAAATTTCACATCGAATAGAAATGAAAAATATAGATCAACTTATAAAGATTTGAATTACTCCTCTTAACAAAATTGACTTTTTAACATGAAACCCCCACATCTTAAGAAAAAATAGGTTTCAGTAACATGTAAAACCCATCAGTATCCAAAATCGATTTAGATGTTATGAAATCTGTCAGAAAAAGCCGAAAAAGCACGTAGATCATTTTCATGTGTAGAGTATAATCACTTATATTGCACATTTTTATGATCAGCGGTTTGGAGATGGACCTGGTGATGAACTTGCATTTGAATCCAGTGGAGACTATACAAGAAAAATCGGTTACCTTAATTTCTCCGAGTATGAAAATGGGACGAGAAATCGTAATTATTCGGACAACCTTCTCAACAACGTGTGGTATCAACCGGAAGAGATATTTTCCATTGATGGACAACCTGAGATTAGACAGCATGCCTTTTGGGTTCCTGTTGACAAGCTCTACTTTTCACTTGCAGACAAACTTGAGGTTAATTTTACAATATTGGCTTAATCTTCTGATCACCAAAGTTTATTTACTACCATGATATTTTACTAAAAAACTTAAAACTAACCATGAATATGCTTAGCCTAGAAGATCGACTCTTTTGTTTACTTAAATTTAGTTTTTGTTTACCAGGATATTGTCCTTGAAAGGTGTGTCAATTCTACTACGTGTTTACCTCGACCTCCAAAGGTAATTAGAGTGGAAAGAGGGGTGAGTGCTAATGTGTTTGTAGACAATGGTGCCTATCGAGATTTCTTGCATTCCAAGTTCAATGCAACGCCGATCGATATGGAAAGTGCTGGAGTAGCCCTTGTATGTCTCCAACAAAAGATGCGTTTTATAGCAATTAGAGCACTATCTGATTTAGCTGGTGGTGGTTCTTCTCTCTCTAATGAAGCTGCTATCTTCTCTTCATTAGCCGCTCAAAATGCAGTTAATGTTGTAATTAAGTTCGTTACTTTGTTGTTTTCGTAATGTCAAATTATATGACAATGTTTGTACCTATTGAAGTTCATTTTATGTTGTAATTCTTATGATGTCGTTTATATAATTGAATAAAAACTTTGTTTCATACTTATGTATTAGGTTTTCGACCCCATTTGCAATGCCACTAAAAGTGTTATATGAATATATGCATTGCTATTCTATTCAAAATAAAATGACATGAACAAATAAAAATCGCCACCCAAATGGATCTATCACGGAATACATGGCTAGTAAAACTCGGCACTTTTCAAGATTACATTTAAGTGAAAGAAACGTGTATATTAAGTTACAAACTCGTGCACGCAGAATCTATTGAACCAGAAAAGATGTGACTTTTAGCATCCCCACGTATAGACTTTTCAACATCAATAGCTTTGGGTAGGAAAGTCAAAATGGAGATCCATAATGTCTCAACATCGTTCCATAATTAATCACGCTACCTGTGCATCACTTTTTAAATCATGTCACGTGACAAAGGTAGCATCACTTTTTAAATCATGTCACGTGACAACACGCTATTGAACAGTTTAAAAACTAAGCAAATTTTTCACCAATTAAACCATGTCAAAACTGATGTACATTTCTTATGTTCAAATGACTTAACTCTTCCATAATTTAGTTGGTGACACCAAAATTCTTCACTTTAAAAATCTAAAGCAGGAAATTTGACTTCTCTTTTTTTTTTTTTTTTTTCAAAGTTTGCAATCGATAGCACTATTACGTCATGGGACATCCATAGTCCTCAGATTATATTCCATCAACGAACTGACAATTGAAATCCTAATTAAAAGATCAAACAGCCCCATACTATGTGACCGTAATAACTAAAGTGCAATTAGAACAACAAAAATAAATAAAAATAAAGTGAGCGAGCCGTGCCTTAATGTCCTCATGTTCTCCCTACTTAAACATGAATTTCTCCTTATTCGCGAATCCATGTTGCATTTTTCTTATTGCAAGTGTACGATATTAAACAAGTAATATAATGGATCTTTGAGTCTGAATAATTGTTATGACAAAGACTATTATTTATTCCTATTTTAGTGTTTTTACTTTTATTTGACGAAAGATAAAGTTTAGTTTGATTTGAGAAACGCAAGTTCGACTTTAACAACACATAGAAGGGGGTGAATAGGTGTAATATACGGAATATAAAAAATATATCGAATTAAACAACGATAAGTCACTTTTGATTCTTAACTGGATGATTAAACATACAAGTCAATTTGTCATAACTTGAATTGTCGTAGTTGTATAATAAACAATAAATAGTATAGCAGTAAATCAAACACCAAAACGTTCATGGAGAAACCCAACCGGAAAAAATTCTGGGCATTTTGCCAGAAAATCCAATTCTGGGCATTCTGGGCACTGATCTTAACAACTTACAGTCAATCAGACTAGACGACTCGTACTAGTCTGGGTATAAGTTGTCAATCAGACTAGACGACTCGTACTATCAACCACTAGAATGCACTCCTTACAGCTCTCTCTAGATTTCGTGCTTCCCATCACCAATTCTTAGTTGTGTTGCCAAAGCTCTCCGAGGAATCCGCTACCTTGCATCATGCCAGTCTTGTAGAACCGTTTATCTCATGTGGATCATGAAGAACGACCCATTTTTCACAGACGGGAACTCCTATCGACTTCCTTCGATCTTTAGAACTCTGACCAGATGAATATGAAGTGGTTTTTGATATTTGAATATTAGATCTGATGTTTTTCTCTCAAAAGATCTCACACGAGATGAAGGTTGAAAGTAATAATGTAGAGGATTCACTCTCTAGACTTTTTCTCTCAATATTCAACCTTAGAAAAAAAAACGTTTAGGTGAGTTTTGATATTTATAGGTAGGTTGAAAAACGAATGGGCTGGGTCAAAATTTTCATGACAGCACAGTCGCTTGAGCGAGAGCCTGGCAACAGGTTCGAACAACGGTCTATCGCTTGAGTGAAGGAGAGACGACGGTCTGGCGACTATATTTCTACTTTTGTAGCTCGAGTCAACTCTTGGCAACAGTCCAGCGAAAATTCGCGCCGTTTTCCTCATTGTTCTAAACTCGAAACCCTAGACCTATTAACTAACTTTTGAACAAATTACACATTACTCCTTAAACTTTTACATCCTACAAATTAAGTCATTTTGTCCACATAATTTGCCAATTACGAATCAACTAAAACTTAACAAACTCTTCATTTGACATTATGTGACAAAACATTAATCTAAGTTAAGGCAGTAATCAAATGAAAGTTACATACTCAAAAACAATGACACACCCTACAACTACGAACTATTTTGAACAAACTTTGCAGTACCTATTTCTTGAAATAGACAACTCAAATACCAGTGTAAAACATATGGAAAGCAGGATTAATGATAATCACATTTCAAATAGTTCAATTGTAAGTGTCATTTAAGCAATTGTAACCCATAAAACATTTTTTTTTTTTTCAGTTTTACATTATAAACTAAACTAAGACATAGTATAAATGCAACCCAATATACCAAAACAAAACATTTACACTATCGAAATATCAAAAACTTAATTTAGTGAAACAAAAATTAAACAAATATGCATGTGCTCCCCCTAATTGCAAACTCTCAAAGTGTTTAAGAAATAGGTAAATGTATATATATCTCACAACGACCCCTCAGACATAAAATGCAAGTCAAAAAATGATATCAATTTTATATATAGCGAAATGTTAATTACACCCATATTTTAGAAAACACATACATCATGTAAGTACAAAAATACAGACTCCAAAATAAAAAATATATAGCTAAAAATTGCCCAAAATATCTGCTCTCCCTTTTTGTCACACAATGATAAGGGATAAGTCTAAATTTATGAAGCACCGACAGCATCATCGGAGTCCGTCCTATCCTCGGAAGTATCATCCCAATGGTGATGAATCCATCGTAGTCCACCCTGAATGTAGCCAACAACACCCCGCAGTGTAGCGAACTCGGTGGTATGGCGATCAACGGTGGCACGAATCTGTGTAATCTCTGCCATCATACGAGTCTGCTGCTCGATAAACACGATCATCTATCATAAAAAAGTGACGACGAATCGATGGGAGCAAACGCGAAAGGAGCATACTATGGAGAAGGAGGGGGTACTAACTCAGAAGAAGGAGGAGCCGAAAAAGAAGAAGGAATATTATAGGATTGTGGAGCAGTAGAAAAAGAAGGAAAATCATAAGGGTCCAAAGAGATCAGGTCATCGATAGGATTAGCCGACATAGTCGGATTGACATGTGGCTGTGTGGGCTTAGAAGAATCATGTGACTTGCTCCGTGCTATGGTTGTATGGCCAATTGCTCGAGAAACCCGCCGCGGAACCCCTTTGGGAAAGCTAGCACCTAAGGTTGCAACTAACCTATAAATAAGACAAGCATAAGGTAGACCAACCCGAGTCCCCGTGGTCTGGAATGCCTTCAAAATTTGCAGGTATATGAAAGAAAGTAGATCAATAGAATAGCCATGCAATAGGACATACAGGAACCGAGCATTTTCCATATGTAATGAAGAAGTAAGAGAAACTGACCACAGATTTGTGCACATAATGCGCAAGATCTATCAGTTAGGGTATAAAGATCTAGTGCGCATCGCACCTAGATCATCCTCCACCGGTGCGTTAAGCACCGTGGAACGGACTAAAGTGTCCGAAAGAAGAGAATTAAGAGTCAGATAGGGAAATAGAGGATGTACGACTCTTGAAATATGAATAAGGCTAAAAATGACGTCCGAAGTAATAATAACTACTCGACCCCGAAGAAAAATCCTAAAAGAAGAGTCACTAACATCATGGATGTTAACGTAAAACTCATGAACTAAAAGACTAGGTGGGGGTGTCAAATCAACTAAGAGCAGCTCCCAATCCCGGGAAGTGAAGATAGCAACGAGGTCGGGGGATAGGCCAGACATGATGATCTCGCGCTAAAAAAGGACGGGGCTTAATGAGAACTGTGGCCCAAAAACATCTTGGGCTATAGTAGAAATGAACCTTGTTCGACTAAACGAGGTCGAAGTACTAGGAGTAGATGGAGTAGTACGTGCTCTCTTGGGCGGCATCTAAAAGAATTGAATCAAAAACTCATTAAAACCTCGATATAAGACAAAATGAACTCATGATATGCATTGCATGCATGAATGCATGCAAAACAAGATAAAGAAAGTGACATGCAATGATGCCTAGACGTAGGTGATGTAAGGACAAGACGCGTGTCGTGATGTCTAGACACAGGAACATGATGTCATGACGTAGTGACGTTACGGCACCGTGCAATACGAAACCAAGCACTACTAAATGCAACACACTCAATCAACTTCCCGACACTCCAACGGACCAAGTCAAGCCAACAATCCAAACACAAACAATCAACGACCAACCTCGACTATGATAAAAAACACTCCAAAATCACCCAACCTTAAAATGAGGCACCCAATATCTCCACCAAACCACCACTCAACAATACCACATTCAACACACAATTAAGTTCAGGCAACCCAATGAACATCAATGCTAAATGGAAACTTAAAACCAATCTCAAGGTATGCCAAAATGGTCCATAATCCGATTTTTGATTAAAAAAAAAAACATATATATATATATATATATATATATATATATATATATATATATGTATATGCACAAATGGATGTTATTCTATGGAAGTGTGTGCCATATGAAGTGTAATACAGTAAAATACAAACAAGAATTATTAACCAACGAAAAAATCCAACCAAAATCAGGAAAATGTAAAAAACCCAAGTTTTTCGAAATTTACCTTTAAATCTTGTTTGTTTGAAATTTTTTTAACTCAATCAAGTGACATTTGATGAGTAAAATAATTAGAATGCAAGTATTGTATGTGGGTAATCACAATTTAGGAGAAAATAGGTGAAAAATCGGAGAATATGCGTTAAAACCCTTGAAAATGAACAATATAGTTCAAAAATACACCATGTCGCTCGAGCGACCCTCGAGTGATAAGCGAGCGAGGCAGCTTCTGCTGTTGTCGCTTGAGCGTGTTCCAGTGATAAGCTAGCGACACACCAATTGACAAAAATAGCATTAAAAAATAAAAAATTTAAAAAAATAGCATTTTTTAATAATATGCTGATTAAGCAAATTAAGAACTCGACACTTCAATGATTAAAGTCAAGCATGCAAACACAAGTCGAGCATTATCAAAAAGACTTTTCCACGCAATTAAGTTCAAGATGAAGTAAGGTGTATAAATGACTCATGTGTGTAATTTACCACAATTTTCTCGTGAAAATGAATTCAAACCTTAAATATGTGAGAAATGACATGCAAACATCACTTGTTAAATAAGTATGATTCCTACAGATGAAAGTCAAACTCGAATAAATTTTAGAACCTAAAAATGAGCTTAATCATATGATAAATTTTCTTTTTCTTCTCCTGAATATGAGCATATAATATTTTTATCGCTTTTCTCATAAATATCATCTTATGTGTAGACTCTATCCATTAAGCGACTAAATTGATCCATGTAATGAGTTTTAGGTTGGTTAACTCAAGTTAGATGACCATAGACACCAAGTTATGAGAAACCTCTCAGACTTAATTACTCGAGTCAAATAAGTTTCGAACAGAGTATAAGATGAATCAAATGAGTATCCATACTTTTATTTTTCATCAATAATTCTTTTATTTCAATAATGCAACGATGCAGGGAGACTATCACGAGCTAAAGTCATCTAAATGTAGGTCAATTCACGGTCAAGATCACCCTACTAACATGTGATTGTCATCCCAAATCTCACACAAGCGGTTCAGACTCACTCACAAGATCATAGTGTGTGCAGTACAAATAATTACACGATGACAAATTTACTCAATACTCCACATTAAACCAAACCAAGCAATAAAAATAATATTGTAGAACATATAAATGCTTACTTTGTCACACATAACATGTTTAAAATAATAACGATGAGTCGTTTGCCAAAAGAAAAATATTTTTGTAATTTTTCTATTTTATAAAAAAAATTAAACAGTATTTGAAGCAGATAAATGCATAAAAATAAAAATAAAATAATATGAAATAAATGGGATGCATGCATGAATGAATGGACACTATGGACTACACATGCATGTATCTAATCACCAAATCAAGACGAAAATTGAATGCCATTATCATGAAGAGTACAACCATTCTCACGACCTTCCAGATCGCTCTTCTTAACCCAAACTTTATTAGAAGCAAAAGATGATTAAGTTAACTTAGTCATCATTTCATTTAAGTGGGTGACTTGATTAGCAAGAAAGTCAACCTTACTAGTGAAATCCAGATTCTTACTTCTAGCCACACGATTACGACACCTATGTCTAATGTGTCCCAATACACCACAGTGGTGGCAAGTGGGAATGAACCTAGGTTCAGACCTGCTCGATAGTTGTTTCCGAAGAGTAGAATGATTGACGCTTCGCTATTTGGTAGGTCTCGATCCTATAGCATGCTTACATTTGGGTTTCGGATAAGCAACCTTACAAGCTTTGTTCGTGGCAAGAACGAACATGGTCTTGGATGTACTAACAGTAGCGTTACGATTATGGACATAATATAGACCATATTTGTCACCCGCTAGATTATTCATCCCAAGCAGATTATCCAGCTTTTACGTGCCACTAATGAATGATTGGAGTTAAGCATTGGATTTATCAAGATAAAAAGTTAATGATTTAACTTTAATTTTTAAGTTTTCATTAACCAACTTCAACTCACTCACTTTTTTGATCGAGTCTTGAAGATCTCTCAACAATTTTTCACGTTCAAGCTCAAGCTTGTTCATCCTTTTCAGAATGGCTTTGTTGACCTTTTTAATTTTGAAACTCTCCTCAAACAATTCATGATAGGACTCGTGAATCCCGTCTCATCATCAGACTAAACAATCTCATCCTCCATTTCCCCCTCTCAATCTCACGATCAGATTTAATTGCAGCAATCGAGGTGAAAGCCATAAATTTTTGTTCATCCTTATCACCAGATGTCTCATTCTGAGAACTGGAATCCGACTCCTCATCACTCATGGTCACAGCTAAAGCCCTACGACGTTCTTTACCCAAACTCTTCTTCAAATTAAAACATTCACTCCTAATGTGATCAAACCCCTTGCACTCATGACATTGGACAGATTGAGATTTACTGACTGAAGTCCTAGATGTGTTTTTCTTACGTCTACCTCTCGAGAGTTTAGTAGGGATTTCACTACTCCGCTCCTGAGGCTTTATCTTATTCCTCATCATCTTTTGGAATTTGTTTAATGAAATAAGCAATTTCATTGTCCCTAAGGGTCTCAGTGTCAGTGATTCGCTCCTAGCTTCTCTAATCATGTTCATGACGATGGATTTAACCTTTTAAATTGTGAGACGGTGAGTTCATAAGTTTGAAGGGATCCAACGAGTTCTTCAATTTTTACCTCATCCAATTCCTTACTCTCTTCTATAGCAGTGACCTTAGATCTAAACATCTTGGGCAATGATCTAAGGACTTTCCTAACAATTTTTGTCTTAGGGATCTTCTCACCTAAATTAAAACTCAAATTGACAATGTCATTGAGTTTAACATAGAAACTATCAAATATCTCAAAATCAGCCATCTTTATCTCTTCAAGCCAAATGGTTAACATCTGTAATTTAGAGTTCTTAACAGTTTTAGTTCCATCGTATATGTTTCTAGAATATCACAAACTTCTTTAACAGTTTTATACATCGATACACGCCTAAACTCTTCAGCAGACACGACCATGAGCATGACATGAAGACCCTTACTATTCCAATTACACTCATCCAAATTAGTTTTGGTCTACAGTAAATATTAGTGGGTGTAACTATACCAACCACAGTTGTTGTAGGTGGAGTCCACCTATTTTGCAAACTTATCCAAATGCGTTCATCCAAAACCTTAAGAAAAACTCTCATTTGAACTTTCTAGTAGGCATAATTTCTTGTCGAAAAACTGAAGCACAGACAAAGACTGAGTCATTTAGACTTAACAAATAAGGGTCATGAATAGATTTAAGGCTCTGATACCAATTGAGAAACAGGGGTTCAACCCTAACAACTCCTAGAGGGGGTGAATATGTGTAATATGCGAAATTTAAAAAATATATCGAATTAAACACCGACAAGTCACTTTTGATTCTTAACTAGATGATTAAACATACAAGTCAATTTGTCCTAAATTGAATTATTGTAATTGTATAATAAACAATAAATAGTTAAGCACTAAATCAAACATCAAGATTGTCACGGAGAAACCCAACTGAAAAGAACTTTGGGCACTTTGTCTGGCAATCTACTATAAACGATCTTAACAACTTATAGCCAATTAGATTAGACGACTCATACTATCTGACAACCAGACTACACTCTTTACAGCTCTCTCTTGATCCCGTACTCCCTTGCACCAATTCTTAGCTGCGTTGCCAAAGCTCTCCAAGGAATCTACTACCCTGCAGCACTCCCAACCTTATAGAACCGTTTTATCTCCTATGGGTCACAAAGAACGACTCGTTCTTCACAGACGGAAACTCCTATCGACTTTCTTCGATCTTCAGAACTCTGACTAGATGAATAGGAAGTGATTTTTGGTATTTGGATATTGGATCTTATGTTTTTCTCTCAAATGATCTCATACAAGATGAAGGTTGAAAACAATAATGTGGAGGATTCACTCTTTAGATTTTTTCACTCAATAGTCAACCTTAGAAAAAAAATGTACAAGTGAGTTATGGTATTTATAGGTAGGTCCAGAAACGAATGGATTGGGTAAAAAGCCTTGAAATCGCGAAATAAAAATTTATCGGACAACACTATTGCTCGAACGAGGGCCCAGCAACAATTGAGTGGCAGCTTGTTGCTCGAGCGAAGGAGAGGCGACGGTTTAGCGACGATGTTTATGTTTTTATTGCTCGAGCCAACACTTGGCGACAGTTTAGCAAAAATCCACGTTGTTTTCCTCCATGTTCGAAACTTGAAACCCTAGACCTACTAACTAACATTTGAACAAATTGCACATTACTCCTTCAACTTTTACATCCTATCAAATTAAGTCATTTTGTCCACAATTTGCCAATTACAAAATCAACTAAAACCTAACATAATAGTTGATCTAAATCATACTAACTTAATGTATGGTAATGTACACAAAAATTGAATTAGGTTTTTGAATATGAAAAAGATATTACGGAACACAATTTCATTTATCGATTGATCACCTTTAATTTTCTGATCAAGAATCTTAACCAAATGTCGTGTTTAATCGAATTCTTCTAACGTATTCATTTTACTATTCTCGAGTTCAAATTAATTCTATTTATCTAAGTCAGTTTTATACATCTATGTTAATCAGGATATACTTTACTTAAACGTATTAAATTTCTAAGAATTAATATAACGACCACATTATATGTCATTGGAGACATGCAAGCCTCTTCTAATAACCTTGTGAAAGCTAAAAGGAGATGATCGTACATCATAAAAATAAATGGGAGGAACTGAAAATCAAAATGTAGTTTTAAATTCTATTCACTTAAAAATTTTAAAAAACGACAAATACACAATTCCCTAGACGGTTATCTTGATTTCTTTTAAAAAACGACAAATACACAATTTTTTGATGGCTTCATATTCTAGTTCAAAACTTGCAAATGTGTTACACTATTTTTCACGTTTCTTTCTATATATAAAAAGTGGCTATGAAACAGAATTTCTTGGTTTAACGGAAAAACTAACAGAATTTCTTGTTTTAACAGAAAAACTAACGGAATTTCTTGTTTTAATGGAAAACCTATAACTTTAGGGTCCAACTTGAATTTATTTAAAACCTTAGGGACTAAAACTTAAAATTTAACCATAATCCTTAAATTGCAGTCAATGACCTTAACATATCAAATTTACACAAGAATTCCCCGCCTCCTCAACTCCCAAAAATCGAAAAAAAACTTTTAATCTTCCATGACTGAAAAATCCAATGTTGTCAAACCCGGCCCGGTCGTTAAGCCGGAAAAATCGGGAACATGGCTCAAAATCGGGCCAAATCATGTCTGATTTTTTATTATTTTCAAAACCAGTTAAAACCAGTCAAACCGGTCCCGATTTTCAATTTTTTTTTTTGGTTTAAAAATTTTTAACTTCATAAATGGGATTCAAAATTTATTTAGAATTCCAAGGCCCATTGAGAAGTAATGGATCTCATACTCATTTTATAGATGCACTTCTTTCCAAATGTTTCATAAACTTCCAATGTGGGATTGTGCCTTTTATACATGCTCTTAACTCTAATAGTTTTATAAACTTCAAATGTGGGATGGTGATATATAACAAAAAATGTTAAAATATACATCAAAATCATTTTCAAATGTATGTTTGGCTACTTTGATTTTTAATAACAACTAATTAAATTGTAATATTCACCTTCATTCTTTCATTTATTTAATTTTCAAATTTAACTTAAATTACACTTGATTATTAATATATTAATGTTAGTTATTATTTTCTATAAGTTTAAATTATTTTAATTTAACAAAGTAAACTATTTTAACATATTGATTTTTAATTTTTAGTATTGAGACTAATTGTAGGATAATGAATCTAATTAGTAAAAATATATTTATTTTGAATTATTAATATGAAAATTTTAAAAAATATATATTATTTTTATATTATTTTTTTATTTTTTTATGTATTTATTGCATCCGATTCAACTCCGATTGAACCTTTTGACCCTTGACCCTTCACATTTTTCGGGTTGATGACCGAGTCAGTATTCAAAACACTGGAAAAACCTTAATGGAGAAGCTCTTCCCCCCTTTTCATGGTCGACGCCCCCAAGAAATCGTAGTGGCCGAGGGTTGGGGGCGACTGTGCTTGCCCATCATCTTAGTTGGATTAATCATGGGCGCAATAATCATCTTTTTCTCTCGCACAAGCAATATATGGAGACATTCAATTTAATCCATTCAAATCCAGCAATCAATTCATGAGAAATGCTGGACTTACAGGCTACTGTTTCACAGAAGCCTTACAGAAAATAAAAAAATAGTCCGATTAGGGAGAAAAGAGAGAAGCCGTTTCAAAATAGGGCAAAGAGGAAGGAAATAACATATTTCTCCCATTTCTCACTTGCAGTTCCCGCACACCTCAGATTCCTCCATCTTGAGCACAATGTAATAGATGAGTTTACTAAGAACGAAGATTATACCTCGCGATCCCACATACCCTCTGTAGACTATAGTTCTATGGCAAGCTGTACCGACTTCATATGTGTATTTGGAGGTGAAAAACTCGGAGAGAGGCACTTCCTCAATGTAAGTGAGGTGAAATAAATAATGATTTTGATTTTTTTGACATGTAGACACAAAAATAAGAATACGAAACTAACTGAAAACGCCTGATAGACGTTAATGTCATTGGATGTTCAAAATGTATTTCCATTTGAAGGCATCTTTTTATTGTCATTTATTTTTAGAATATAGTATAATATTATTGTGCATCATATGAACTTTGAGTTTTATGTTTGTGATTTTGGGTTGGAGACGACAGAGAGAAGCACTTTATTTAATTATTTATCAATTACATAAACATTACATCATTAATTATTTAATTAACCAAAAAAATTATATCTTTATTAATAACAAATTAATTCTTAAACAAAACTATTAAATATAAATTAAGTAAACGTGCATTGCACGTTACTTGCACCTAGTATTAGAAAAAGTTTTAAAATTTTAAAATAGTAATCAGACCAATAATTTTAAATGATATGTAATAATTGTAAATTAATGATGTAAGGGCGAATGTTGATATAATATAAGTTAAAATATAACTTAATACATGAATTATTTATAATATTTGTATTATGGATAATAAAATTTTCTGTAATCATGTATTTGATTAATAAAAGATTTAAAGATTGCAACTATGGATTGAATTTATGGATTTAAAATTACCATTCCTTTAGCCCATGCAATAAAAAAAACATTTCAAAATTAAAAACAGAAATCAGATCAATGTGTTTCAAATAATAATAATAATAATAATAATAATAATAATAATAATAATAATATCATATTGGACGTCTTTTATCTTACTTTTTTATGTCAACAAAAAATTTCATTTAATTATATATTTGTAGATAGATAAATTAATTAATTAAACGAATGTAATTATGAAGATATTTTATATATTATAATGCTATTAGAACAAAACGAAGTTGGGTAAAGAATTAACTGATGACATCATTGACAAATGACCAAAAACATATAAGGCAAAAGTAGAAATTAAATGCTTCTAGGTTTTCATGGTAACCAACAAATTGTTTGAGTTTATTATTCGATATTCGTATTTCTTTTTTACTAACATATTATATTATATTGTACAAATATAAGTCAGTATTATATTGGGTATATAACTAAATATATAAGAGCAAGTCAGAAGGAAAAAAGAATTATCACAAGCAAGAGAAATGAATATGATAAATATGGAGATCTATTTTGATTGAGAACATCATCAATTAGGTTTGGATGTGCAAAAAGATTTAGTTTTTCATTCAATTCCATTACTTATTATAATCTCTTTTAAAAAAAAAAAAAAATAACTACGTAGCCCAACTAATTAATTGAGGGGTTAAGGAAATGAAAAGGCTAACTAATAAATACTTGTAAATGACTTAATTAATGAATTAATATGAATGAAGTTAGGAAAAGAAAAGGCAAAGGAAATAAAACCATCTATAGACATTTTTCTCATGTAGATTTGGGAATTGGGAATATTACAAAAATGGAAAAAAAAATATATATATGAAAAAGATACACAGAGATAGAAGTATTAGCAAAAGAAAACAATTAGCATCGAAAAAAGAAAAATTGAAAGACCACCTCTCGATGAATCAACTCTCTAACATCATCTTCTGTCATTTTTTTCTTCTCAAATTCGAACTCGAGCTTTGATATGGATTGATTAGGTGGTTCACGGTCCACATTTGCTAATCCATGAAAGTATCTATGCCTGCAAGTATAAACATCTAAATGGTCAAAAAATGTAGTTATTAATCATATTGTAAAAAAAAAAAAAATCAGATCTAAATTATACTAACTTACACAAAAATCAAATTAGGTTTTTGAATATGAAGGAGATATTATGGCACACAATTTCATTTATCGATCACATTTAATTCTTTAATCAATAATCTTAACTAAATGTTCGGTTAAAATTCTTCTAATGTATTTAATTTATTTCTCTCGAGTTCAAATTGAATATATTTATCTATATCAATTCAACATCTCTATGTGAATCACGATATATACTTTAGTTAAACGCATTAAATTTCTAAGAATTAACATAACAACCGCATTAACTATAAAAAGTATCTCTATGCTTTTATACTAATTTTCAAATTTTACTACATGTTCTAAACATATAACTCACCCCTCGACTAGTTATAAATTTACAAGATCGTTGAATTATTAGCCATGTAATTCAAAGCATTCAACAATATCAATAAAATCAACATGTATAATTGAGAACTAGAATCTTGAAAATTGAATTAAAGAGTTTTAATAAATTACATTGTTCAACCTAATAAAAAGTTTAGCCATGTATGTTGAATGAAGAAAGACAGAGAATTATTATTGAATAAATAACCGGATTTTGAATGAAGATATAGAAAAGTATATATCTCTTTCACCAAGATCCTCTTCTTGGCAAAACAATGCTTGAAACCCTAGTCTTGATGATTTGATTTCTTGCTTTT